>JAZHYW010000242.1:0-248872 GCA_037355805.1 Ixodes ricinus
AAAGTTGGTATCTGTACTACGCAATAATACTCTCCAGTCTACAGAGGATATAAGTTGGCGAAAATATTAAATACTAACCTTTGTTTCGAGACGCGAGGTAGTTGTATTAAATTCAGTCATAATATGAGATCGATATGTGGATATAGAACAAAAAGCGATAAATGATCACTTATATATTTCGTGAGGTACGCTCGTCGCAATATCATCTTTATCACAGCTTGTCAAGCACACATCAATCAGTATTTCGCTAGAACCTGTGATGCGGGCAAGTACATAAATTACATCGGAGAAGCCATTTGAAGATATAATATAATAAACTCTTTAACTGGGTGAGATGGCTGCAAAATATTAATGTTAATGTCGCCCATAATTACCACAGGCATTCTAAGCACGGAAACAGATTCTACCATTTTCTCAAGAAAACAATAAGATTCACAAAAACCGATTCAAAACTTGGATTGATAACAGTTAACTCAGATATTACTTCGTAAACGAAATTGGTCTTCACATAAAGGGCAACACCACCTCCTCTCCTATTTATTTTGTATACTGCTCCACACCTGTAGCCTTCAAATTACACTACATCACTAATACCAGAGAACCATGTCTCACTAAATGCCAATACATCATATTCATGATTTAAAAAATGATAAAAAATCTTGACCTCATCTTCCCTGTTTTCTAAACTGCAAACGTTTACATGATAAAAGGAGAGCATACTAGGCGCGGCTAGACGAAAATAACTAGCCTTATGATAGCAACGGTTGTGCGCTGGGGATTCCATTTAGAGCCGTAAGTACTTTTTTACCATTCCACGATGGCCCATCTATCTTTTCGAGATAGCCCTTGTCACGGATACGAATGGCCCTTTCGCACTCACTTTTCCGTACAAAAATATGTTAGTTTTTTACCAAACAATACTGTAGCTCCACTCGTCACCCCTCTGTCGTGCGAGCCACAGTAACCGCTTATTAGTGGGAGATAAACGGTAAAACGAACGCACTTTCGGTTTCATTGTTTTAAGGGCAGGAGCAACTGAACATATCACGACATGTTGTTTGCCAATCCGTGATGGAAGGCGATAAAGGGCATTACAATCAGAGTTCGCTAGTTCAGAGAGTTCAAGATTATGAGCCAAGATGTTCCATCCTTTCTAAGAGATTTTCATGATCCTCCTGTGCCATACTGTGAACCTCAATGTTCAGGCGGTGATTATACTGCTCCAGCTCATTGAACTGATGTTTCATTTGCTCAGCGCTCACCGTCGCGCCCGTTGATGAAACTAACTCCAAGTACTCAACTATCCTTTTTAAAATAGAACGATTGCTACTCTGCTCATCCAGGTTGGACAGTATTGTGTCGTATTTAGCACAAAGCCTTTGGATTGATGCCTCGATTCCATTCACTTTTGCAACAAGCTTTGCGAAAGCCTTCACCTTCGCCATAAGTGGAAGAAGCATATAAAATCTTGAATAAGAAATCTTGAAATCTTGATGAAGGTGAAGAAAGAACACATCCAACTTTCACCCTATTTAAAACATATATTCGAGTTAGAATTAATCATTATGTATATCGTCATTATAAAATAAGAAGCAAGAGCAGATAGAACATAATTTATTGCTTATGGAATATTTACGTACCTTCACTGGTTCACTTCCTGACCAGCACTGTCAGGTGCCCCTACAAGTTCCCTTCTGACATCGCTGCACAGGGGCAGGTTTTTGCGCGAAGAACGTATCCAAGCGTGTGGTCTTAACGTAGTGTGACTAGGAGCAGTTGGATCTTCAAATTTCTTTAGAGATTTCAAAAAATCTAAAAGTCCTGATAACTTCAATTAACGCGTCTCTATAATTCAAGGTTTTATTACTTATCTATTTTATATTTAGAGAATGCTGCGGCTAATATATGTGAGCTATAGCAGGGGTGGTTACATATTGCCTTAATGTGATATGCATACGAGCACTTTCTCGTGGCAGAAGCGACTGCCTCAACACAAATATCAAGGCACTGGAAGGGTTACCATATCGTTAGAAAAAGAATTCAATTCGTTTAGAGGCCGAAGAGAAAAAATGAATATTTTAATACATCTTACTGAATTTTATATTGTTCAATAGTTCTAGTATGATTTAGTCTAACCAAACCTTTTGATGAAAATTCGATGTATCTATAACTATTGGCATTGAAGATTATATTAATAAAAAAATATATATTTCTCAATCTGTTTATTTTCGCTCTAACCTCCAAAGGCTGCATATTGGCTTGTTTCAGTAAACTTGACGGAGACACAGTATATCTGAAGTTATTAGATGTTAAAGCTTCCAGACAGTCTTTGCACGCGTTCCAGTTTATTTATCTCAATCGCTGTGTGCGGGTACGAAACTGTGTGAGCGTATTCCAGTATAGGTCGTACGAGTAATTGGTAAGCATTATTTTTTGTTTCACTATCCGCGAATTCGTAGGTGCGTCTAAGTGTATGCAATTTTTGCCCTGGCCTTATTAGCTATGTCATCTATATGCTGGTTTCAAAGTAGTTTACTGAGTTACTGTCACTCCAAGGTACTGTAGTGATCAGCAAATTTGATGGGGTTTGCATTTATTGAATAACTCTATTTCAAGGGATTCTTTTTCCCTGGTTATTAAAATCGCAACGGTTTTATTGTACTTTATTTTCTTTTGCCATTTGTCTGACCCTTTCTTAATGTTTCCTTAAAGCCTCATTGAGTATTACCTGATCTTGTGGTAATTTTGTTGAAAGTGAATAATGCAGTCATCAGCGAATATTTTAATCGGAACATGAATATAGTTAACGAAATCATTGATATAAATTAAGAATAAAAGATTTCCCAACACATGAACCCTGTATTACCCCGATGTTAATGGAAGTAGTAAAGAAGTCTTGTCATCAAGTTATCCATGTTGCGTTCTATTATACAAATAATTGGCTACCCAAGTGAGAAATTGATTATTTTTTAAAGATAGCACGAAGCTTCCGGAGAAGTTGAGGATGCGACGCGCGATTGAACGCCTTTGAGAGGTCAAGAAAATGAGGTCTGTCTGACTTTTATTATTTATGGAATATGAAAATTCATAAACTAGCTGGATCAAGTGAGTACTTGTAGATAATTATCTTCTAAAACGGTACTGGAATGGAGTAAGAATATTGTGATCATCAAGATATTGAGTCATATGTGAAAACATTATGTGTTCGGAGAAGTTTGCAAAACGGTCTAGTTGAATATACAGGCCTATAGTTCGATGGGTTGTTTCTATCTCCTGATTTGTGAATAATAATAATTTTCCCAATTTTATATTGATTTGGTAGTACCCCGTAGTGCAACGACAGATTAAATATTAGGAATAGATTCTCCGAAATTCACTCTGCGTAACGTTTCAAAAACTTATTATGAATATAATCAGCACCAAGGACAATTCTTTGGATAAACGTTATTTAATAAATAAAAAATTCCCTCCTCCGAGACCACTACGTCGTAGATGCCGGGAGATATGTCGGGTGCTATCTCTGGGAGACGTCCGTCATCCATGGAAAATATTGATTCAAAAAATGCGTTATATTATTTTAGAGTTATAGTTGTTATCAACGATTCTCGCTTTGAAGTTGAGACATACCGCCAAAATGTACTGTGGTTTGTGTGATAAGAATGATCTCAAGGTCACGCTAACGTAATAATTTTTTACTCCGCTATCATTTGTTTGAGTTTGTCACTTAAGCTGAAAGGTTTTTCCTCAGGAGCATGTAGAGCGTGATGTCGCTTATTTATTTTCCCTCGGGCAATCTTACGCATCAGATGAAGAATATCTCTACTAATCCAGGGATCTTTTACATTAGTTTTCTTATTTCTCGAAGGCACATAACGCGGGACACAGGTGTTCACAATGTCCACAAAGTACAACTACAATTGATCTACATCCGCACCACAAGTATGGGCACAACTAGTAAATCTCTGAAATGACAATTCCAAATGTTCCTGTACGGAAACATCCTCCGTCCTTTTGTAATCCGGTACTCTAACAAGTTTTATTTTAGAAATTTTGTTATTCTTAACCGGTATGGTAATATCTACCGATTTGTGGTAAGAAATACCCTCATTAACTGTACATGTATAAGGTAACGTAGCGTATTATTTAAAAAACACGAGATTGAGTATTGACTGAGAGCTGCCTTGGCTTCGTGCGAACTCAAACACGACTTGCGTTAAATTGTGAAAGAACGCAACATCCAGAAGAGCATTCCCATCAACACGATCCACATTTCCAACTGTCATATCAGACCAGTCTGTATTTGGTAGGTTGAAGTCCCCGGCAAGTATGAAGTTTCCTTTGGAATTTGTATAGTTACCCATGTTCTCCCCAAGAAGTGGTATGAGGTTTAATGGGAAGTTTGGTGGTCTGTAGACTGCACAAAGAACATATGATATATCATGCACAAATACACTACACAGTAAAGACTCAAGTTAGACATGTCACAAAGTTGCTTACGAGATATTCCCTGTCAGAAAAAGATAGCCACCCTCCCTCCTCTTAAAGGGGCCTCTGACACGCCAAAAAAATCAAAGTGCCCGCCAGTGCCCTGTGACGTAACAATGTACCGCAAAGTGTCGGGCGGTTCGGAGGAGGCACCGACCTACGTCACTAAAAGTGGGTTCGCCGGAAGTCACGTGAGTTTCGCTCCTCGTGCTCTCCACGACCCTGTCAAAGACGTTTTTTATTATAGTCTTCTCCACGAGCAATTGCAGAAAACGAAGTTTCAGTTCCACTAGCTTTTTATCGCTGCACCCTTGGTTAGTTTGCGTGCTGTAAAAGTTGAGGACGAAGAGTCAGTGGATCGACGTGATGGAGGTCAATGGTGAAAGCGTTGCCAGTACAGAGCCAGTGTACGAGTGTATGCCATCAGTCTGATAGTACTGAGCCATACTGGGCACACGACAAGCTATCAAGCTTTGAAAAATAAATTAGAACGCTCACAGAAATTAGGATTGCTAGCATACGACACGCCCGATCGCGTTGCTGAAGGTTCAGACACCGAGGTCGTCGAATCAATGAAACCTCTCCAGGCTTAAGATGCCTGCCGTCTAGAGAATACAAACTGGTGAGTGTACCAAGTACAATAAACGTCGAGCATAAAGTACGTGTTTTGTCTAGAACACGAGTAGAACTTGTTGTACTAGGTTCACTGACTTTTTTTCCTACCTTTACAGCAACATTAGGCCGATGAATAGCAAATAAAATAAACCTTGTCTGCTTAGATTGCTCGCGGAAGTGGAGAGAGTAACAGAAATATCTTTAAAAAATATTACACGCGGTTGCGGTAAGCACGACGAGTGATACAACTCACGTGACTTACGGCGATGCCTCCCTTCTGACCGCCCCAACATCTTACGGTGCATTGTTACGTCACAGGGCACTGGCGGGCACTTTGAATTGGGCTTCGTATTTGAATTTTCTTTTAACTACCCAACTTTAAAGGAAAAACATTTTTTTGATCTCCTGATCCACCATTTTAACGCCTAGCATGAAACAAAATTTTCTTTTGGCGTGTCAAACGCCCTTTAATGGTCTGTCCTTTCTTAAAACGATGAAATCGGGAAGGGGGGGGGCTATTCCTGAAAATAGTATTATATTATTTAACCAGGTCTCTCTAACTATCATCACATGAATGGAAGGCACAAAGAGTATTTGCTCTACATCCTCAACTATCTTTGCTACAATCCTAGCATTTAAAGTAATCAATTTGAACTCTTGACAATTCCTTCTCCGACGTCAATTTTAATCCTCCTTCTGTACCCCGGTAACCTTCACAATGCGCGTCTGTTCTATATCCCAAGTCTATGTTTCGTTATTTACGACCAGCTTATCAAATCGTAAGGACCCTTTGTCATCCGATCTCCTTCAGTCCTTCACCGTCATCCACAGCTGCCTCCTGATCATTTGTACCCATTTAGAGAAATCATCTGATATGGAAATGATAGTTCCCTTTAGCTTCCTCGCGTTTTTCAGAACGTCAAGATTCTCATTGAAATCATACAATCTTAGAATCACAGGACAGGATTTGTTTAAAGCCTTGCGACCAAGCCTGTGAATACATTCCACGCAGGTCGCCTTAACTTCCAGCTTATCCTCAAGTATTCCCTTCAGAACAGAATCTTTAGGTTGACGCACCGGTTTCTCCCTCGCGTTCGTTCACACCGTACATAATTACGTTGTTTCTCCTGCTGCAGGTTTCCAAAACGCAAAACTTCTCTGTCAACCATCCTATTTTTGTTTCAGCTCCTTAACATCTGTGGTACATGAATCAATTTTTTGCGCACTTTTCGAAAATGCTTCCATGTTTTGTTCAGTTGTTCAAAATATAACATAGAACAGAAACCAGGCTTGTTGGTCCTGGTTTCTATTATATTTTGCAGTTAAGCCAAACTCAAGATGACAGTTACACACACTTCTTTAAGATGGACACTAAAAATAAATAAAACTAAAGACTGCTTTCGAATTAGGCACTTCTCAATGGAAAACACGGAAGTTCAGTTACTTTATGCTTACAATGTTAGAAGGGCGACATTATTGGCATCGAAGGCCGCAGGGCTTCCTGAAAAAAGTACAGATGGTTGCTCTTGTACTTTGTAGAGCGCAGTTTTGGCTCACTCCTTTGTGTTAAGCACCGGTAAAGCTCCAGATATATCACATCCTCACAACTGGATGCAGATTCACGGCTCCCTTATTAAAGAACATCGCCTGTGGTGGGTGCACGCTCTTGTGGTTTCGGTTCCTCCTCAGTCAATTCCAGCAATATCAGCAATAAAGATAAATGATGCTGAAAATTTAAGATATACTTTATATTTTACATTATAAATAGTTTATGCTTTGTAATGCTAATATTTTTATTACTTGTATTAGAGTCATCCCACACGGTCCTCCGCAGGTATTTTAAGTTCAAAATTAGGTAGAAGCGCGGTTCAGGGTTTGTTGGAGGTGGATCAATTTGGCAGAGTGTGAGAAGGAAAGCAAAGCGAAGTACACTTCTGAACCGTTATTTAAGTGAAAGTATATCTTGTATTGAGAGCCAAATTAATTTTTGTTGTTGTGCTTTCTGGGCATTCTACTTTAATTAGTGCGGGACTACAATATAACGTCAAGACGCAGAGTGCAGATTGTCCAGTCTGTGTTTATTTTTTATTAAATGCGTCTTTATCGATATTTTAGTTTTTTATACACACAAAAAAAGGAATAATTTTTACACTAAAATATATATTACCAAATTTTTGTTTCTATTAATTCAATGCAATGACAAAAGTTGTTTTGACGGAGCAAAAGAAAAACACATAATTTTTAGTTTCTTTACCGGTGATGCCTAAAACTTTTAGACTCGATTAATTGAATAAAACCACCCGCCCTGTCGATTCGTCGTCTTCGTTCAGGCTCAAAATTTAATTCCAGCGAAATTCAATTGAGCGTGCTTTCTGAAACGACGCATATCATATGCCGGGATTTGGCATACACTCTATTCACTATTCAATTTAGGTGTTTGGCAAGATCAAATTTTGATTTCTTATAAAAATCAAAAACGTGCTAACCAAACAATCAAATTAGGATGAAAAATTGGACTTGGAAAAGAGCTGAATCTTGCAGATTGACATTTCGATGCCAGCGCTTGATGTCTTCTTTACATGTTCGTATTCCTTTACATTGTCCATATATGTTTTTTTTTCGCGGAGGTGGGTTAAACTGCATTTGCTTTGACATCAGTGTTTACGCCATTGGAACCTCGGAGGAAGTTTGCCTTGTGTGCGCATACGTACAGGCCACATTATATTTGTGTTGTTTAATATTTTTAATTACTTCTAAGTTCTGGGCGAAAATTATGTAACATTTTCCCACTGTGGGACATTTTATTAATAGGTCATTTTTATCCGGAAAACATGTCATGTGCATTGAATAATAAGGCGAATGGAAAAGTATACTGCTCTTGTTGTGAACGATCTTATATTCGTGGATTCGCCTTCGTAGTAATGATGTTATGTGTTTGGTTAATTGGACGTAAAATATTCGCATTTTGAGTGACTATTTTTACGATATGTGCGTCCGTTTACAAAACCTTATTTATGTAAAAAAATGAAAGTAATTTTTAGGAGATACGGTGTGTCTTTGCATGAAACCCACAACGACCCAATCATAGACCTTCATGTGTATTTTTGTAATATAATACTCCTCGTGTCAACGCAGTGTCCTTCAGTTGATAGTGATTAAATCTTTCGAGATTTTTCGACATAAATAACATTACATAAAAGGAAGGCTTTTATTTATTTGAAAATCAGGATAATTTTGTCATCTGTTAAACAGTCAATTAGACAGAAATGGGATTAAATACATGTAGCAACACTCAAATTCTAATTCTGTTAGCTTGCGCACTTCCGCCGTTTTGGTCAGCTTTTCAAAATTATTACTCAAAACTAACGGGTGCCACAGTAAAGCCATAAAATCCGCAAAATCTAGAATATGAGAATTAGAAAAACAAAACACGAAACGCTACAATGCAGACACACCTTACCACGGAACAAACAGCACTATCACAGAGGCATAATATCACATTATAGTGAAGAATAATTAGGTGTTCCACCGCCAGATGCCGCTCTGCCAATTCCTTTAATTACAAATGCATACACAGCAAAATTAATAAAAATAATCTATATCTTCAGTGTGGTACTCAAATTATTGATCCGGCGCAATTAGACCTGAAACAACTTTGAATTGAAAGATCCACTGCAGAGCTATAAATTGTTGCGTGGTTACAGTCAAAACCGGCCAAGCGCGGGTTAACCAATAATGTTCCGTATCGTAACTACATATTTTATTTAAAGGGAGAGATACACGCTTATTAATAACATGTGTAAGCGGAATAACGGGCACACGTATATTTTTCGATTTGTACTTACACCAACTTCAGCAAGTTATAAGACAATAAACTATGCTTTGAGAAGACCTCTCGGCTATAGGATATAGAATATTGTTTGAAGAGATGATATATAATTAGTTAGTCAACCTAACCATTATACACGTAGTTAAACGTCTTCTTTTAAAGGCACGTTATTGTGCAAACGACATAGCATCTGGATATTGACAAGAACCCTCGGACAGCAAGGATCTCTGCAAAGCAAGCCCTAACTATAAAAGTGACAATATAGTCGCGAAGCACGTAACAAAAAGTGTTCGGCGATATTCCCTACCCGAACTTCGATTACCACAACAAGGCTTGAAACCACAACGTCACCTTCTTTTTTTGTACTTTCCGTCTTCCCTTCCCATAGAAGCACAAGCAAAGTGTATGTTGAATAATGGTTACGCGAGTCGAGATGGAGTAATGTTTCTCTGAAGGAAAGCACGTTGAAACTGCTGCTTCTCTTTGTTGTGCATCAAGCTCGATTCCGCAGAAAATGCAAAGCACTGAATTGCTGTGGCCATCACCGTAACACGCGATTTAACTGGAGCCCCAACGCCAACAAAACGAGAGCATCAATATTAGTAGGACATGCCCCTCGCTGCTCCGCCTGCAGTAACAACCCGGAAAAACGTACACGCAGGAGCGGCCTCGACTGCCATCTTAGAAAATGGAGGCCACTAAGCAAGCTGTCGTGCTAGACCCAGTTGACAGAAGATGGGAGAAGCGCTCATTAAACGAAGGAAGAGAGTCCTAACCGAACAGGGCCAATCATTAATTGACATGAATGTTGCACGACAAGAACCACATCAGTTCTATTTGGCAGATGAATTGGATAAACCGACGACGGCCGGAAGCCAAAGTTGCAGTTTGAGGCCGTTTTTTGTCTCTCTATTGCGTTCTTTTTTTGTTCTTTATTTAAAGGTCTGCAATGTGTTCAGGCGGGGTGAGAGAATGAGGTCTGCTTCTACGACCAGGACGACGTGAACGGTACCAAACCCGAAATTAGGTTTCGCCGTTGCTTGTTTTTTTGTTTTGTTTTAACCTTCCTGACGCATTTCGTGCTCTCTTATTTCTCGTCATCCGTGACTACAGCCTTCGCACAAGTTCGTGTTATTTTGTCATTACTGCAGGCGATTCTTTTCTTACACTCATGGAATACATTGTTTTTTTCTGGCTTTGATAATTGTTGTTCTTGACATGCTGCTTCTTCAGCCTTTTTGTTCGTATCTTGTGTTCTCTCGTCAAACCTCTTTGTCCTCACTTCACGGCCTTCTCCGTTTCTATTGTGTTTGAGTCTGATAGGAAGCTTTTGTGTGTTATCAAATTATCTAGGCGTACGAAAAATAACATGCATTTGTTTTGTTTTCCTTCAGTTTGAGAGTGTATTTAAGAGCCAGGTTGGATTGGCTTATTCTTTTATTATAGAGAAAACAAAGTTAACACTTCAATTAATTAGTGTTGAGTCTTGCACTTGATAACAATTAATTTGAGCAAACAGCACGAAAGACCCAAAATAAAGACGTACATTTATAAACACATTAGTGCAGTTTTTGCATTGGATTTTGTGTATTTTGCGATTTTCGTTCATTAAATTTTAAGATCCAAATATTTAGAAGTTTTGGCAAAAAATATTCTAGTGCGGTTAAATTTTTTTTGACATAGCTTGGCTGTTTATTATGCTTTTAATCAGAGCACATCAGGGTAAAGTTTTTCGTATAATACATTTTGAAACCTGTGACCTACTCGAGCCTAAAACTAACTCCTCTGTGCTTGTGGTTATAAGAGCAGCCTAGATTCGTTCAAAAAGTAATCCGACTTACAAAAATATGCGGAACATGTAAATAAATCTTACAAATTTGTTAGCGGACCCATTTTACGGTGACGAACTGTGGTATGAAAAAAAATATTTAGATTATACTGCGTGCCCACGAAATTAGGGGAAGAATTCGAAATGACCGCAAATATCGGCCCAGTAAAACGTTGCGTTTCGAGTTACCAGAGCAGTGCCCGAACATTGTGAAAGCATGGCGTCGCAATTAAAAAAAAAACACAAAAACATACACGAGTAAACAATAGAAGAAGGATAATTGATTTTCCCTTACTACTGCTCCCGCCGGTTATCCACTCACCCTTTCACCGGCTCAGCAACTGACAGATGGCGGCAGCGGCCCCGAATCGAACTTAGAAAGAATATATACACCGAGTTTCCAATTGCTTGATTGGGGCCACGTGGTTTATGGACCGCGTCATCGTCATCATTTCAAGCTTCGAGTGGGTGCCAAAAACGCAGATTGTCTGCCAACGTTCTTACCTGCCCACCTGATTTCGCCCTCGACATGCAGAAAACGTAGAACATGCTTACTTGAGGCCAATGGTAACCATTAAATTGCAAACACTTCCCATGTTTTGACATGACCTTTTCTGCTATTTTGGCTCTCTACGTTGTCCTACAGCCAGGTCACGCCAGAAGCAGACGACATGTAGCTGAAATTACTCGACGAACCATCAATTTTATTAGTGTTGTGTCTAGTTAGGTGCGTTTTATTTTTCACGAAAATGAAGCCTTGCGCATATCATTACGCAGGCTATTAGCGCCACTTCCGGCCGCCATGAGAGAGTAATAGTAGGGTGGTTTCATTTGAAATCGAACACGCTTGTCGGGGTGGGTCTTTCGATTTTTTCTGAAAAAATATATGTAATTGCCCCATTTCTGGAAAGAACAAAACCGCTTTTCAAAATTTTTTAAAAAAATATTTCGCTTCACGAAAAATTATTGAGTGGAGCAGGGTGAAAATCGGTTTTTTACTCCGTGATTTTTCTACCCAGTTCTGTACGCTGGTAGAAATACGGGAAGCATACAAAACTCACAGTAATTTTTTGTGCTCTTGTATGTTATTTTGACTATTTTTTAGTTGAAAGGAAAATAATTTTGTATTTTTGTTTATTGAGATAAAAAATGCCAAACATCGTCTCTTTGACAATCCGGTGACATCTTCAGAGCCTTGTAACTCATGAGTTATTATATTTGTCGCTTACCAAATACTATGCGGGTGTAGCCCTATACATGGGCTATCGAAGGGCATAAGTTTATTTTATTTTATTTTCACTGAAATTTTTATATAAAATTTGAAATATCGTCGAAAATGAAATTTACCGATATTTTGAACCCACTTTATTAAAAAAGGCCATTTTTTATTTCGTTCAATTTTTTTATTATTGCTGCCGATCATATGAACTTTCAATTGGCTTGATGCGATTTCCCCCTTTTTTGTTGTATCTTCTCTAGAAGTGATCAAAATCACTCCCACGTGACAATGCGGTGACAACTTCAGAGCCTTGTAACTCATGAGTTATTTTATTTGTCGCTTACCAAATACTATGCGGGTGTAGCCCTATACATGGAATATCGACGGGCATAAGTTTAGTTTATTTTATTTTCACAAAATTTTTTATATAAAATGTGAAATATCGTCGAAAATGAAATTAACCGATATTTTGAACCCACTTTATTGAAAAAGGCCATTTTTTATTTCTTTCAATTTTTTTTTTATTATTGCTGCCGATCATTTGAATTTCAATTGGCTCGATGGGATTTCCCCCTTTTTGTTGTATCTTCTCTAGAAGTGATCGAAATCGCTCCCGCTTTCTCAGAACGGCCAAACGCAGTTTCCGCAGGTCGGCTTCGCTGCAAAGACGATACTGCTTATTTGTGTGTTCAAATGCAGCGGGTAAATTCATTTTGATTGAGTACACTCGTGCTTGGCTACATATTGTTTATTTCTTAATTTTTAATGATGGCAACTGAAATTCCTTAGTCCGATCGTTAGCGGTACAGCGGATGTTCCATTACCTTTATTTATTCCCAAACCAAAGCAATGTGTGCCTAGCCAAAGCAAATCTACCGTAGCCAATTAAAAATAAAATCGTCAAATCGCTTTTCTATATTCCAGAAGGCTGTACAATCTTTGCATTAAGCTCGGTGCGACAAAGTGGAGAAACTAAAAGTCTACAGAGACATTAAGTGACTGCTTTCGCTGCCTTCTGTGCATGTGGGAATCGTTGCTTCCTGGCATCAGAGATATCGATCAGTCTTGAACAAAACCAAACACTTTTATTTTTAACTGCACACACTCGTTCAAACAGAAGGGCCACCGTCTCGGGTTCACCGCTCGCTCGCTTTGGCTCCAGTTTTCGTTCTGTCCGTCTCGACTTACCACGCTGTTGAACTTCTCGGCTGCATCCGACCGCTGCGGTACAAAGTTCAGCTCGCCTCCCGCGCTCGATCGTCTAAGCAGAGGCAAGCCGATGCCGTTGTCAGAAAGTTCCAATATTGCGTTGCTCGTGAAGTGGACTATTTAAAGCACAACAAAATATTGTTTTACACGTGCATCCTAAATATATTAGCGTTAATTAATAAAAGTGTCTATTTATCGCCAATTGGTGTTTGTGTTCTGTAAAACATTGTCTTCGGTTCATGTAAACTCTGTCCGTTTTGCTCACTTTTGTTCTGCAAACTGCTTTTCCTTCTAAAAGAGGGGCATGTGATATTACATATTTTTGATATACACGCTGAGAATAAAGAACAGGCAATTACATGGTTATTTGAACGCACGCGACAAGACACATCATGGATTGGCGCCCGTGCCGGATGCTTCCTGGGTGTAACGGAGATGGGTCTATAGCGCGAAGGGCCGGGCGTGCTGTACGTGCCTTACAAGCTGTGTATAGCACAAACAGATATATGACCCCGGTCTGGCTACATGAAGGGCTCGTTCCGCTTTCTCCGCCCTTTGTGCCCTGGCTTTATACATCGGATAATGGAACATCCGCTGCACCGCTAACTATCAGACTAAAGAATGTCAGTTGCCATTATTAAAAATTTAGAAAATACAATATGCAGCCAAGCACGAGTGTTCTCAATCAAAATGAATTTACCCGCTGCATTTGAACACACACATAAGCAGTTTAGTCTTTGCAGCGAAGCCGACCTGCGGAAACTGCGTTTGGCCGTTATGAGAAAGCGGGAGCGATTTCGATCATTTCTAGAGGAGATACAACAAAAAAGGGGAAATCACATCAAGCCAATTGAAAGTTCATATTATCGGCAGCAATAATAAAAAAATTGAAAGAAATAAAAAATGGCCTTTTTCGATAAAGTGGGTTCAAAATATCGGTTAATTTCATTTTCGACGATATTTCATATTTTATATAAACAATTCTGTGAATATAAAATAAAATAAACTTATGCCCGTCGATATTCCATGTATAGGGCTACACCCGCATAGTATTTGGTAAGCGACAAATAAAATAACTCATGAGTTACAAGGCTCTGAAGTTGTCACCGCATTGTCACGTGGGAGTGATTTTGATCACTTCTAGAGAAGATACAACAAAAAAGGGGAAATCGCATCAAGCCAATTGAAAGTTCATATGATCGGCAGCAATAATAAAAAAATTGAACGAAATAAAAAATGGCCTTTTTTAATAAAGTGGGTTCAAAATATCGGTAAATTTCATTTTTGACGATATTTCAAATTTTATATAAAAATTTCAGTGAAAATAAAATAAACTAAACTTATGCCCGTCGATAGCCCATGTATAGGGCTACACCCGCATAGTATTTGGTAAGCGACAAATATAATAACTCATGAGTTACAAGGCTCTGAAGATGTCACCGGATTGTCAAAGAGACGATGTTTGGCATTTTTATCTCAATAAACAAAAATACAAAATTATTTTCCTTTCAACTAAAAAATAGTCGAAATAACATACAAAAGCACAAAAAATTACTGTGAGTTTTGTATGCTTCCCGTATTTATACCAGCGTACAGAACTGGGTAGAAAAATCACGGAGCTAAAAAACGATTTTCACCCTGCTCCACTCAATAATTTTTCGTGAAGCGAAATATTTTTTTAAAAAATTTTGAAAAGCGGTTTTGTTCTTTCCAGAAATGTGGCAATTACATATATTTTTTAAAAAAAATCGAAAGACCCACCCCGACAAGCGTGTTCGATTTCAAATGAAACCACCCAGTAATGATTCCGAGTTTCTTATATTTTACTCGTCCTTGGGTGGGCTCGCGAGGACTCTTGGTTTTATAGAGAGCAATTTGGTCAGAGCTCCCTCCGCTCTAGAAATCTCCCAGTGTCGTGCTTAGAAGTTGCCGATGCGCACCGGCACGAATGAAATGTCACAAGTAAACTCGCTAGAGAAGTGGGACGTCGCCGACGCCACCGGGCCGAGCTTCGATGTTCTACCAGCAGATGGTGCAACGGTGCAACGTGAGAGACTATAGGTTGCGGGAAACAGGGACTCGACCAACCCTATCCCTATAACGATAGGTGCCAACCAGATTATTACGGCACGTTGAAATGCAGGGCGACACGAAGGCTCTGGGAAGCAAACCTTGAATTCCAAAGCAAGCGAATGAAAGCATTAGAAACTGTATATTACAGACTCGCGTCGCGGTGAAAGACGCATAATGAAAACTTTCGGGAGATGGTCTGCTTTTCCGACTCGGCTACCCCATCGCTGAACTCCGGCGCGTTCCTTCGGCCCCCGGGGGACATAGGTGTTCATTTCCGATGTCTTTCCTTTCAAAAAGTAGTTCCACGAGTTTTAGGACCTGTAGGTTTTAAGGCATTATCAGATATATGAAACAGGCGGCTTAAATTAGTAATCGTAAAACTCCGCTCGCGATACCTCCAGCATAGTTGTAATATCTTTAAAAAGCAATTCCTCTACCATCTCGATCATCACGTGATCAGGAAGGCATGCCGGTTCAACAGAAATACATTCCTGGGGGTGCCGTAGCTTGTCCCCGGCAATGAGACTTCTAAATAAACGCTACTCACTGTGGTTCCTCAAACCGCAGTGAAGCACCGAAGAATCGCGCGCTGTTTATGATTTGTTAAAATTGTCAGGTTTTGGCGCGATCGGGAGGTAGCTGACGCCGGGACCGCTGCCGCCATTTGTCGGGTATTGCGCAAGTCAGAGGGTGCGTGGATTGCAGACGGGCGCCAAAAATAAATAAAATATAAATTTCAGTTTTTATTTTTTTCATTTAGGTAAGTTTGACTTTTATGCTCTTTGTACGATGCATTTATCATCTTTTTCCAACTCTGCATTAAAGTGAAGCGTGATACCTTATCAAGCCGGTTTATTAGGTCTCTTTAAAAATTCCCCGTATTCGTGGGCCTGCGGTAGTTTAACCACGCGTTCTAAACTTTCTCGTCTTTGGACCGGCTTGCTATGAACATTTAAACAAGCTTGTTTCTCAAGGTAACTTGCCTAAGTTACCGCGCAAGTGCTTGGATGATGAACATTTATGCTGTTTTGTCTTGTTGGGTTTCTATGTCAACGCTTCTCTATTGAATTATCTCAACTATTTTTTTTGTTGTGTGTTAGCTTGGAGGAAGACATGCCAGGAAGTCGGGCGTTCGAAAGACACACTCTGCCGTTTTCACCCTTTCAGTAACTATAGCGACTTCATTTACCCTCTTGGGTTAGTTATTTGAGAAAAAAAATACGTGATAATAAACATATTATAAAGGGGATGAACTGGCGTGACTCGTCCTGTCCTGAACTGCGCTAAGCAGAGAGGCGATAAAGTGCCCGCAAAGAACCGCTCCTGTGGATATAGTGACTTTACCGAAAAAGTATTGCTTTGTAATCGCCTCTCCCTAAGCGACACACTACGCGAACTTCAAAACGCTGTTTTACATTTGACAAACACTCGAGGAGAAGATTGGATAATATAGGAACCTTGACAAAAGCTGAGGTAGTCAACGGCCAAATGATTACCATTTATATGTATTATATTTAAGGTCAACAGGAGTGTGATTCAAGTGCTATGAGTGCTTCATGGTGTACCTGTTTACTTGCGGGCTGTATGTGGTACGTGTTAAACTCAAGACTTACAAATTAAAAAAAAAATTAATAGAAGTTAATGCAAACATGTCTGGGTATTTTTTAACGTCATTTTGCTAGCCAGTGTAGTGCAAAGTCGTAAGCAGTAGTAGGCCTTCTAAACGTTTCTTGAATAAGTAGCGAGGCGTAAAGAAAAGTATATTAGGAAGGGCTGTTGCTTTTCTGATGAAAAAAATAAAGCCGTTTACAACTCCCTGTAACGCTGAATTAGAGCGCAGCTCTTGGGAGTAGGGGAAAGCGCGGAGGGGGGGGGGTCACGTGACCTGGGGGCCACGTTTCCCTCGGGGGTCACGTGACTTCGGAAGGGAGTCACGTGACCTTGGGGGTCACGTGACCTTGGGATGACCTTGGGGGTCAGCGTGACCCCAATGTCACGACCCCAAGGTCATCCCAAGATCACGTGACCCCAGGCCACGTGACCCCTAGGCCACGTGGCCTGTGACCTTGGGGGTCACGTGACCCCCAAGGTGACGTGACCCCAAGGTCATCCCAGGTCACGGACCCCAGGGCCAGTGACTCTCAGGTCTCGTGACCCCAGGTCACATGTTCCTAGGCCACATGGCCCGTGACATTGGGGGTTACGTGACCCCAAGGTCATCCCAAGGTCACGTGGCCTTGGGGGCCACGACGACCATGGACTGAGCCTTGAGGGTCGCCAGCCGCTCAAGCCTGGAAACGGCCGCCTAAGAGCTGCGCTCTAAAACTAAGAAAACTGTATTTTTTTAATTAAAAATTTGAATGAATAGCAAGCTATAGAACACGAAAAGTTGTAGCCAATTACTTGAAGATATAGAAAAGAAGCATCTGGGGACCGAAAGAAAGTATGTTGAATTTCAATGGAAACAAAGGACTGTACAAGAAAGCTAATAAAAAAATAGACAGAGTTAAATGAAACGCTGTTGACGTTATTATATCCTCTAAAGAAGTTTTTCAAAACATGTTCAGCAAAAAAGCACCATATTTTTGTAAGGATTATTGTATAAGAAATAATATTCTTGGTGGTGTCTCTCACTTTTTGATCTAAAAAAGATTAAAGACGTTTAGAATTTTCTGTAACGCCGAATTAGAGCGCAGCTTTTTTGGACGAGGAGGGGATAGTACGGAAGGGTTTTATGCCTCTTTCCTTCCCGCTAAATTTATCAGGGAAGCTTTTCTGCGGAATTTAGCGGGAAAGGTCTACCCTTATGACGAAACTAGGGCATATTTAACGGGAATACTTTTCCGACAAATTTAGCGGAATATTTTTCCCTCTGAATTGAGGGGGAATAACGGCGATGTTAGATGCGTGGTAATGTACGTCACACGTGACGTTACGTGTGACGTCACGAGGCTAACCCTCGTGAGGGGAACCCTTGCGAAAGTAACCCTCGTGACCCTCATGAGAGTAACTCTGGTAGCGCTCGCGAGGGTAACTCTCCTAACCCTCGTAACCCTCGTGACCACTTGTTAGGATAACCCTTGTGACCCTCGTAAAGGTAACCCTCGTGGCCCTCGTGAGCGTAGCCCTCCGTGAACCTTGTGAGGGTAATCCTCGTGACCTTCGTAACCCTCACGAAGGAAACCCTCATGACGTCATACGTGACGTCACGTGTGACGTCATTATGGAAAACTTTCCATAATGCGAACGCGCGGTTACGCTGACAGCGACGCCGACGTCGACACCGCTCAAGCCCGCAAACGGGTGCCTAAGACCTGCTCTCTAAAAACTCCAGAAACAAATATGCACTTACAGTGCAAAACTACATTTTGGAACTTAAGAGCAATTAGAGAGATTACAATACCATGTACAACAGACTTATAATCGCTAGAGGAATGTGCTTCTTAACACAGCGTGCGATTATAGACAGAATATCCTGCAAAAAGCTGTACGCTAGATTGTGACGGAAAGCGTGTTACACTGTCAAGGATACCTTAAAGCGCATAGGGCATATAGCAAGCCGGACATACACTCCCACGGCCACACAAGGTACACCTTAGTCACAAAAAATTGCGTGTAGTAAATATCGGGTACAAATATAACACTCGAGAGTAACCAAGCAACTTAACGAGGATCAAAACCGTAACCACACGATTCCTAGCCCAGCGACTTCGCACGGCACCACGAGGAGTAGAGAAATGGAAACGTCGGTAGCTGAACTGGGTATGACATACGAGAGCCTGCGGTTCTAGGCGACAACCAGCGGGCTCAGCTGTCTCCCGACTAAAGAAGGGTAGCTCTTGTCGAAATTTCGCGAAGTTACTGGACAAATTATAATACACCAACGAGTAATGCATCTGGCATATGACGGTAAGACCTTGCTCAAACAGCCAATAGAGAGCGTAGCGTGCGCGATAAGTATCCTCCCTACACGATGACACTGGCTACCACAGGGGACTGCTCACAATTGACTGTGAATAAAGAACGCGAAGCTCTAAACGCTCTCTTGGAAGAAGCTACACCTAATGAAACCTCTCAACAAGTCAAATTCTTCACACGATCCACATCTCTATAAATGTAAACTTGTCTCGAGCGTTCTGACAAACCCGGGAGCAGAAAAGTGGATCATTTGCACAATGCATCCGAGACCATCTGTGGTTCCCAAATACGTACCATACCAAATCATACTGTGCAGCCTAATGCGCGCATTGGCACGTAGCTTCCCGTGGTGACGAACCCCCGGGCTTATCAAAGTTGGAAAAAGCCCTGTGGTGAGAGTGTTTGCTATCCAGATATCGCCTGACTATGTTAACTTTATTTGTGTAATTGTTTCCTCTAGCGTTCAACCTACTTTAATTTCAATATTGCGATGAAGAGGTTGACATCGGCGAGTCTGCGAGCGACGGCAGATCCTGAGAGAAGAAGAGGATTGGTTTAAAGTCAAGCTGTTTTTGCAAATGGCCATCTTGAACCTACTGTAAAAAAAATCCCGTTTTCAACGCAACATTCCATCGTTGAGGTATTTATATATTTTTGTTTCTATAATACTAGCGGTTGTTATCTTCCATTGTTAAATGCGTCCTGCAATCATGTTGAAGCGCCTACAATTTTTGCAGTTTCCACATCTCTTGGGGTTCGGGCAAGACAGCGGGCACGCAGAGAATAACTAAATATCAGTGCGTCATATTTTAACCGGAAGACGCGGAAACCTCCTCTACCTACGGGGGCGACCCGCGGTGCCGAAAGCGCGCGATTTTTGAAGTCTTTGGTCCTGGCCTTACTATTGGTCAGAGCCGCTAAAAGATTCATTTTAGCCGAAATACAAAATATAAGTGAGGCGAAACGTTTCAATTATTTATAAAAGTAGTTTTGTTCAGTATTTCAGATCAGAAAAGAAACAAATGCAGTTTATAAAGTACGTAAACAAAAAAATGGCCCCTCAACATACCCGCCACCAAGTGGTGGAAAAGGCGGCGCATATTAGAAAGGTGTAGTGGGATAAGGCACCGACGAGCGGCGAGCGTAAAATGGTCCCGGATGTACGCGGCGGCGCTGCGGTCGTATGGACTGGAGGATCCGACCGGTTCAAAGCATTCCGAACGCTTTCGGCGAGCAACTTCGGCTTGCGGCTTGACCGTTCGGCGGTATCTGATAGCGCGAAGGGCTTCCCGTTATGAACTGATCTTTTTGCTGTCGTTTGTGGCCAATGAAGTATCATGCCGAATTAGTGGTTAATCGCGCAGCAAATTTAATGCGGGCCGCCCTGGCTGCCCACTTCTTGCAACCATTAAGAACATGCTTTAGTGGCGCCCTCTCGAGCCGTCGACACGGAGTGCGGCAGCGGTGAGTGCTCGCTGCGCTCACTACCTTTCCTCTAGTTCACGGCCACTCAAGCGACCAAGCACGTAATGAAGGATGTTATTTTTCGCTTGTTTTTGTAATTTTAATTTGCCTGTATCTTTTAAAATGAAGCGAAATTCGAGAAAGAAAAAGTTTCATTAAGTTACTATGATCAGTGTGCTCAGGTTTGGTGGAAATCAAAAACCAGTAAAAAGTCCTTGCAGGGAACCGTCAAGCCTGTTTCACATGCAGCGACTGTTGCGAAAAATCGGTGCGACAGCCGACGCAACGAGTGCGATCGGATTGTTTGGTTTCAGATGGTCCAACAACCGCGCGACTTTTTGCTCGGCGCGGCCGGCAGTTCGGACACGGACGAGACGCGTTGGACTTTGCATAAAATACAAAAAACGTCTTAATAAACACAAATGTTTTACGAATAAAACATGTAACTAGACATTTTTAAAAATACTCATTAAACCAAAAGTTTTAAGCTGCCTAAATACAGGGTGTCACAAAAAAATTTACACATCTTTTTTTATCCGCAAAAATAGATTAGGCATCGCCGAACGCTCATTCTCCGCCCAAAGGTAGCGCAAGAGCTCAAAACCAGATCCCAAAGTTTCAGTTCGATCCGATACCTTAATCAAAAATTATAATTGATTTTCTGAAAAGTTCAATGGGAAAATGGAGCCCATTTTCACCCGTTTTCGGTTTCTGGTGCCATAGAGGCCCCATGTATTCGAAAACTCCGTCGGCCGCCATTTTCCCATTGAAATTTTCAGAAAATAACCTATAACTTTTGATTAAGGTATCGGATCGGGCTGAAACTTGGCATCTGATTGTGACCTCTAGCGCTACATTTGGGTGGAGAATGAGCTTTCGGCGATGCCTAGTTTATTTCTGCCGGTAAAAAAGAATGTGTAAATTCTTCTTTGGGGCACCCTGTATATTTTCAAATATGCAACTATCGCGGATGAAAGCTGGGTAATAAACGGCTGGTTGACGATGAAGTGATCGCACCGACTCTGCGACAAAATACAAAATTGGTGGAAAACAGTCGCAGAGCCGCTGCGACGGTGCGACTGCGATATTAATCGCGCATTTACTGGAAATCGCACCAATTTCGAGACGAGAATCGCAGGATGTGAAACAGCCTTAAGGCGGTGGGCCCCCTTTTGTTGGCCTGTGCCGGAAACTCGATTGTCGCATCGATCGAGCTTCTTTAATCTATTGACAAGAAGTTATTGATATGTATTAACTAAACTGTGTGAACCATTACGCACTCATTGGATGTGTCTACTTGCTGGTAGCCATTTAAACCCGAGAGATAAAAAACAGTGTTTATAATTAACCATGATTTATAACTAAGCAATTGTATTGATACCTGACAAATAATAGTATGAAACTAAGTAATTTCAGAAAGTGAATTCCTTAAATAGGCAAAAGCAGGACATAGAAGTAGAGGGAAACGCATTAAATGTGTTAGGATGATGGACGAACATTTAGCTGGACAATTCTGAAACAGGGTTGGTACATTCTCAACAGGTCAAAAACAAAGCTCATAATTTCAATTACAATTAGAAAAAAAACGTTTATTGATTATATCTGCCTCTATCTTCTTGTAATTTATTTTTATGGTTTCAATGCGCTTTTTTGAAAACCGCTTCCTTGCGCCGTTTAAGCTTCGAATTTTATACACTTCGAGCATAATCATACATAAATTAGGTGATTCTCCTATGCCATAAAGGACCATCCCCATTTTGTTTTTGCTTACAAGAAACCCTATACACATTTGCAAGAAAGTCTGCTATGAGCTGACATTTTGAGCAATGCTGGAGCCGCGTAACGTTTCTGCCATGCTGGGGTGTGCCAGGGGCACGTCATTGGAGTGCGCGATGACAAGATGGCGGCATTTGCGGTATCACCGACGGCCAGCGCTAGCGACAAAGCTACTGTTTCGAAACTCAGGAGGAGGTATCCACACAAAATTATAGCATAAAATATTGTAGGACGGGCCACATTTTAGGGTTGGAGCTGACTTTATAAACATCGCAGCGTCTGTTCCAACACGTCGTGGAAGCCAGCGCTGCCGCGATCGCGGCCATCGTTGATGCAATGGCCATGCGGCTTTTGGAGCATTCGGATGAGGGCTTTGAGAATTTATATTTGCCTATAAACACTTCTCTCTTTCTTTTGAGACTTTATATAATTTTGTAATTTTTATTTTTATGGTTTTATGTACTTTATTTATTTCGTTGTGCTCTTTCGTGGTCGAAAAACACACCTGTATGTTTTATAAAGAGAAAATTTCTAAATTATTTTTTTTGAGCGCAGTGCCGCATGCATCAGCAAGGGACGCTTGGCAACATTGTACAACAAATATAGCGCTCGTCGTGGTTCGAGAGTAGGCCCGCCTCACCTCATCGCGCGGTTCGAGGTTTGTTCCCCCCTCCTCAATGCGCCCACGTGTCTTTGTTTCTCCATAACCTCTAGAAATGACGGCGTGTGCTGGGCTGCTTCATTATCGTGCCCTCCCTGTGAGTTGTCTATGTGTGCCTGATGATTGGCTTCCCCTACTTGGTTTTCAATGCGCCAAAGACTCATGTATGAAGCACTTGTTCGCCGTATTATGAGCACCGTGATTATATCAGCTAAAAAGAAAAAAACACAAAAAATATAAAGGGGTCAGGCAGATTTTTCGGTCGAAAACCAAGTCGCCTAGCTGTGTTTGGGGATTTGTGGTTGTCCTTTGTTTTCTTGTTCTCCTTCTCCGGGAAGCATTTGCGTAATTTATGTCCAGCTCGTTTGCACCTTTGCATTTAATTGCATCATAATAATATCCTTAAAATGGAAGCCGTTCAGCCTTGTTGGTGATAGACTGGTGGCAGCTGCTAAAACCCGTTTGCTTTACTGGCGTCTAACTCCTGGTTAGCTCACTTGGTAGAGCGCTCCAAGGAAATGGAGGGTCCCTGGTTCTATACCCATAACCAGGGGATTTTTCCAGTTGCAATCAGTCACCTAGTTTTGTTTGGAGAATTGTGTTTGTTTTTCGCCCTCCTTGTTACCATTCTCAAGGGATTATTTTCGTCATCAAAAACATGTTGATATATTTTTGCATATTTTGACGAGCGCAACCACTTTCCTTTCGAAGAGGATATTGAGTGCCAAATACTAGTTATAAAACCCCATATAGCTTCTCTTACGCTGAAAATACTTAGCACGTTTCTTGTCGGAATTATTAAAACCAGTGTTCCGTATTCTTAAAAACATAAAATAAACGGAAAGATGGCTTTTGTGCACGCCAAGTGCAGCTTTCTGCGACGTAACAAAA
Source organism: Ixodes ricinus (assembly GCA_037355805.1). Classification (NCBI taxonomy): domain Eukaryota; kingdom Metazoa; phylum Arthropoda; class Arachnida; order Ixodida; family Ixodidae; genus Ixodes; species Ixodes ricinus. The sequence continues at coordinate 23,969 of JAZHYW010000242.1, forward strand.
TGTGAATAAAAATTGTTTCACATCTCAAACTTCCACGGTTAAATCTCAACGGAATTTGCATTGCTACTAACAGAGCTATCATAAAGAAAGCCAAAGCTTAGTCAACTTGTTGGAATTGGGAAAAAGTCAACATTGGCCAGCTGTTGGTAAAGTGCGTTGGGTTGTGTGAAACAAGCGTTTGCACGTTGGCAGATAATTGATTCTCTTTTATATTAATTCAACCAATATCATGACCTTGCCCCGCTGTATAGGCGAGAAAAAATGTTTGCCGAGCAAAGCAATTTTTCACTTTCTTGTCCTATCTTTTCTGACAATTATTAATTGTAGTGATTTTGCTTTAAATTATTCTTTGTTCACATGGTGATTACACTCAATCATTTTTAAGATATAACGTAGGCTCCTTCTGTCTTGTGTCGAATAATTGTTTTTGTATGTTCGTCTATACTTCGTTTTGGCTTAAGTACAGACGCAGCCGACGCTACGAGCGTATCAGACAAATAAAGCAGGTTTAAAAGCGCAAGTCACTGGGCCTTTCTTTGTATGATTGATTCAGCAGATAAGAAACACGTACGGAAACATGGCGAACACCATGCTTTTGACGTTATCTGATTGTTCGTATCAGCTCGTAGCGTCGGAAGCGTCTGGACTTCAGGTGAGACGAAGTTTACGTAAAAGACATTGTGAGCCCTAGTACACTGCCCGGCCCAAATTTCTGGGCCAGGCAGGGAGGTTGCTACTAAAAAAAACTTCAAGAAATCTGACTAGCCCAGGTTTCTTCTCAAGACCCGTTTGGCTACATTAATCATGTATTCGAATTATTAACGACATTAATTACATATTTAGTCCCTGCGACATATATAGGATTATTATTATCAATTTATGGAATCTAGAAAAAGTATATCGAAAACAAGTAATTAAAAATCAAATCGTTCCGCGCATAGGGGTGGGAGCGCGAAAATGTGAGAGGGAGGTGTCACGTGTGCTGCGCACCCCCCCCCCCCTCCCCTCCCTCTGCTAGGATGTCATTCTGTTTGGTGGGTAACAAAAACATACCAGGTTTTTGCTTCCTTGTCCGCTGCATTTCGCGGTGTAGGACTGTCAACAGAAGCAACATGCTCACTGAGGTATGCTCTTTTTTTCTGGAACGCCATGTTCTCGTTTGTAAAGTACCGCTGCGATTTTTGAAACAGAAGCAGCTGAAAAGGGCAGGCTGCCACTGATACAACTGCACCATGACGCCTGAGCGTGGCGCTCGGACGCTACTTAACCCTTTCCGCAAGGAACGGATGAACTATCGTCTTTGCGTCTGGCCACTATGTCCTCCACTGAGTTCTCGTCGCCGTTATGTTATTCCAGTCTCTGCTCGAGGGGCAGAGGATCTTCCTTCTTCGTCTTCATCTACCCGCTATGTCATCCATTCCGAGCTCGACGTTGTGACGGTCCCTGTACCCCTGCGCAAGAGCAGACGAACTTGTTCGTCGTATTACTTTTTTAAATATTTTATGTAGTTTATTTTGTCTTGATGAAGTGTGCATGAGCGTTAATTTCTCCCAAGAAATTATTCTTATGCACGTTTTAAAATTAATGAGGATAACAAGTTTTAAATAAGAAGTTATGTATTGCAATATCATCGTTACACTACAGTTCTATAATTGGCATTAACTAGAAGTTATATAGAGGCGGCGGCTGTAAGGACCAACGCAATTGGCACGCCTTGTAAAGTGTGAATTTCAAACGTACGTACCTGAAACTGGGCACACGAACGTAGTCTCGCAAGTAGTTGGATATCTATTTTTAGAACTGATTTCGGGGAGAGTGAAATATAAAAAATAAAGCAAAATTGGAAGACTTTTTTGTTGTTTTTTTGTCTTATACAGGCTTGTTTGTCGTCTGCCAACTGGTTTATGAGCTCGCTCTACGGGTGGCTTGCAGAACGCAAAAACAATAAGGAACCAAAGCAGGGGCTGGCGATGAGCAAGGTAATCGCATAATACTTTTGACGAAATACATACATATAACAACCTGGGAGCAAGCTCACAAGCCAAGTGTCCAGATGAGGAACATACGGTATACGGCATAAAAATGCACGGCCGCTGTATTTGTTCTATTTTTATTATTTTACCACATATTACTAGAGTTAAGAACAAAATAGACATAATATTGCTTGTATAACTACGTTCGCGTACCAAATTTCAGTTACGCATGGTTGTAATTCAAGTTTTTCAAGGCGTGCCAAATCTGTCGTTACTTACGGCCTCACCCTGTGCATTTTATACCTATCTGACTCAGCCATGAGAAATTAAAACGCCCTAAACTCAGAAAATTTGATCTCGAGCGTTTTGAGAAAATCTAACCCGCATTTCTTGATCTAGTATTCATTTACGCCTTTTTTTCTTAAAATCAGTTTTACTATGCACCACGGCCAAGACTCAAATGGAACTTTCGGGCTATTTAATTATTGAGGCGCAACATACACATTTAAAATATCTTTAAATAGAGTAGTTTTCTATAATGTTTAACACATATTTTTAATATACTAGAAAACTTAATATAGAAAGCCTATTTTTCTATTTTATTTTTGTGTAATGGACCTGGCCCATGACATTTTTTCATTTCCATTTCCATTTTAAGCAAGTAGACCGTTAGACCATCGGTCTAACGGTCTACTTGCTTTTAAGAATCTACTGGGCTTGGCCCTCTTATAAGAAATCTCACACTTTCTTTGGCAATTCATCTTGTGGGATTCAAAAATCTTTCATAAACAAAGCAAATTCTTGTTAGATCTTAAGATAAATATATTTCAAAATCTTTGTCGGACACTCAAAGCACCTGAGTAACGGTTGATAGTTGAGCGTTTTGGTACATACTTGTATATTGGACAGCTTAGACAGGGGAAGATATAGAGAAATTGAGGCAGGAGAGAAAAGGCAGCTGACTACCAACGATTATTTAGTGGGAACTTCTTTTCCTTGCGTGTTTCAGACACCAACAAAATTACTACATATTAAAACCTATTATACTAATATAATAATGCATGTGTCTGTTAACAAAATTTAAAAAAAAATAAAAAAAAGCATTTGCATTTTTTTCTTCTTGACTTATATAAACTTCCTTTTTCGACCATCGTAAGGTTACAGTTCTCCAAATCATTATGAAGGTGGAGGCCAGATAGCCCAACACCTAAGGTCGCGGGCCAATGTAAGATGTCTGCATGTTTGTGCGTATGTGGGGGGACATGATTTCAGGGACCTCGTGTACTCTGCTTTAAGTAAATTACAGTGGAGGTGCATTTCTCCTTTCATTGTTTCTCAAAGCGTTTCATAATTGCTTTTGCTTTCCCCTTGCATGGTCCTGTGCCACCAGTACCGAGGGCAAGGGGAAGATGGACGTGTTGAGGGCCAAACTTCGACACCTTCGGAAGCACAACAAGAGACTCCAGCAACGACCGCAGCGACGGCGTCAAATGCTGACTGTCACTGAGATAGTTGAAAGTGTACGTAGCATTGTGTATCCAACCATTGCTGCCCTTGTGAAAGCTCAGCTGAAGATGAGCCATGCAAGCAGGTTTGGCAGGTGGTGGTGCAGCCAGAACAAAGCCTTTGCCTTGGGCTTGTACTTTCACAGCCCTAAGGGTTACCGTTACTGTAGGCAATTGTTGAGGCTCCCATCCGTTATAGGTCGTTACAGCTTTGACTTCGGCGTGTTCCCCTGAGGGTTGGTTTTTAACCAGAAGTTTTCGAACTTGTCAAAAGACGTGCAGCTTCTTTTTCACCAGAAGACAAGCCATGTATCATTGTTTTTGACGAGATGCACGTCACGAAAGAGCTCTCTTACAACCCCTCTGCGGACAGGTTTGAAGGGTCCGAAGAAAGTAGCACTGCAAGAGGCCATAACCTCGCAAACAAAGCTCTTGTGTTTATGGCTAAAGGCATTCACACGCCTTGGAAGCAGCCACTTAGCTATTTTTTTGCTCATGGGGGAACACCTGCCAATATTTTGCGAGACCTCCTTTTCTACGTCGCCCACTCGAATGACTGGACAGGGTGTCTACCAAATCACTTATTCTAAATTCCCAAATTTTCCCAAGGTTTTCCTGACTATTTCAATAAAATGTTGACCGTTTCTTCGGTTCAGGGAGTACTTCGTGGCCTGCGCTGTCTAATGATGTGTCGAGCAACGTTATTCAGCGCAGCGGCACCAACGTGCAATCATCGGGCTTCGTTGCACGCTGCCGTTGCACGCTGCCGTTGCACTTTCACTTATCATTCTTACTGACTTGGAACTTTTTTATGGTTTCCTTGATATTACCGTGTCCTTTCAATATAACCCAAATTACTTGAGAATTTTATGTTTTCCAGGTTCAATGTGCACTTGTGCAGTGTGACGACTTGAAATATAAACCTGGATTAATGTTTGGTTGTTACAGGTATACAAAAGCAGATCAAACTGCGATGAAAGGTAAATCAGTGAGTCAGTATGGTGCTAACAATTCGCAACGGAGCAAATTCATAACCTTTTTCTAATGCTTTTTTTTCCTGTCAATTTGTGGCAGTTTCTTGCGTACCTGCGCTCACATAGACAGTCAAGCTGTGGAGCACAATATGTTTGTGGCGAGCGCACGTACTATAACGAAAGGTCTCAATTTTAAATCTCTTGAAGCATTAATTCATGTGGACATTCAATTGCAAAAGACATGCATGGCCCCGCACTTCCATTTGTGGTTGATATGGTTAAATCTAGTTACGAGCTCTCAATGTGAACAGTGCAAGATAAATGCGTAAACGTGCCTCCTGTTGAGAGTATTAAGCAAGGTCATTAAGTGCGTGTATAGAGTTGTCCAAACCTCCTTTCACTATGTTTTCAACACCATATCTCTATACTTAAGTGTCATGTGGTGGTGTTCTAAGTTTGTATATAATAAACTGTGTAAACCAAGCTTATGCCGTTTTGTCTTTCTTGGCAAACAAGCCATAGGGACAATAAGTATGCCATCATAGGCGTGCTGTGACACCCTGCTTAGAAAAGGATAGTAACTTATTGTTGGTTCCCAGAACTGATAAAAAAACAGGTTCTTTTGAAAGTAAAATTACATGGGAGTGATTGATATGTACAAACAAGACTATGACGCGGGAAGCAAGGTATGAAGGACGATACTTGCGCAGGCATGTAGAACGTCTAAAAACAAAAACATTTCAGAAAAGATGGTCAAAGTGCAGGCGAGCTGGTGTAGATCATACAGAGTGGAACCTGAGACTGAGGTATGCAAGGAAAACTTCGAGGACGAGAAAAGAGGACTAGACACCGTCTAGTCCTCTTTTCTCGTCCTCGAAGTTTTCCTTGCATACCTCAGTCTCAGGTTCCACTATGTATGAAAAACATTTCAATTTCGCGCCACCGGCGAAAATTTAAGTTTCGCGCCAAAAACAATCGTGACGTCACGATCATGAGGAAATTGCGTCTGTTTGTGTTTATTTTAAATAAGGCGTCACTTCCTGCACGTCACAGGCGAGCATGACTAATGAAAATGCCGCACATCTCACAGATGGCGCTGCGCCCCATGAGCCGCCATCTTTGCGCCTATGGGCTTCTATGGAAGCTTCGCTACCATCTATACATATACCTTGGTGCGGGCGGAAACAGAAGGCACATTGGAAATTGGAAAAGTGATTGCGCTCGGGGCTTAGGCGCCACATGTCGTCGCGGAATGGAACTAAACCGAATGTCTCGGATTCTTGACCATGTTAGTTAACAGAGAATGAGCTTATGCGCAAGATTTTTATTAAACATCTTCAAACCCGTATGTAACACTGGGCCACTATAATTAGGTTATTTAAAGCATATAACCCCTTCAAGGCAGTTTTAAAACACGAACATAAGCGTACTCTCTACGTGGATGGAACTTGCAACCACGTGATACCCAGCTCGGTACTTTACCGATTGAGCTATGCAAAGCAGGTACGAGAGGACAGCTAAAAGTTGATTTATGAAATTAAAATTTCACACTAGCTTGATTATGTTGACGAAGCCTGGGTTGATACAGAATGTGTGCAGCTACTATACGAATGACGCCTGCGGCCAGCGCATGCTGTTGGTGTGTGATTGGGCGAGGGCAGGGGGAGGGGGGAGGGCTATGTGTGCTTGTATGCCACTGCCGCCCATTCATGCGTATCCTGGTCTTTATCAGCATGATCAATGTAGTGTAATTTTTTTTTCAAATGCATTTAACCTTAATTTGAAGACTTCGGTCGTACTGCACTTTTTTTACAAATTCACATTTGGATTAAAGGTAGTACATTAAGTACAATGGTAGTACATTATGTACTACACATTTGGATAGTATGTACTAAGGTAGTTATATTATGTCTTCTACATTAAAAAATGTAGTACACAAAAATTGTACTAACTACAAATCTGTACTTTATTTTGCATATCACCGACGCCATTAAGAAAGCCCCAAGGAAGTTGTGGGTTTCGAAAAGTGACTTAGGTTACAGCACCTCCACGACTAAATTAGCAGGTTACAAACGCATTATTATCCCAATGCTAGAATACACAGACGTAGTATGGGATTCATGGTTTTAAACGAGCATTAACGAGTTATAAAATGTTAAAAAGAAAGACTTGTAGTTTGTTTTAATCGGTATGGCAGGTGGTTTTCGATAACCGAACTCCACCAGCCATAAGGCTTGCCGCACCTTGCTATACGAAGGAAAGCTAACAAGCTAAAACTAAATTTCCAGCTTTTCAACGGTATGAATGGTCAAGATATTACCGACAACGTTACAGCCGACACAAGTCGTCAACCAGGGCTAAACACGATGAACAATGGGAGAGCCTTTCTGCCACAAAGATGTGTTTAAGAACGGCTTTTTTTTTCCACGTAGAGCCGACGAGTGGAACAGACTCCCTCCAGAGCTCGTTGATATAGACTCCCTTGAGAGGTACTTTGTCAGCGTGCTTTCACATCTATCCAATAACATATGCAAAATCTGAGTAACAACAGCCCCCCCCCCCCTGTATTTATCTTGCTCTGCTACAAAGCGCTCGTGTATTTCACTCCTATATTAAATTTTATGTTTCTCTTACACATGTGTTATCTTCGGCTAGGGATGACATTTCGCGCTTTCCAATTATATATCTTCGTTCTTTTTGTTTTTTTTGCTGTACTGCGCATTATGTTATTGATTTCTTATGAATCTGTTCAACTCATGATGTTTCGTTTTCGCTGTACTACCGGCTTCCAGTGTGGCATTGGCCTTCGTACATACGGCCGGCCAGTACTTTTGAAACAAATATATAATCATGGTCCCGTAAAGGTCGCTATGCTTCGCAAATATCATTAAATAAATTCGGAGCTGTAAGTTTTTTGTATTCCCGTTTTTTTTTTTAAATTGTGCCACAGTCGAAGAGCAGAAGCATTCAACCGCTCAACATCATTTCAAAAGAAACGGCTGAAAAAATTACAAAAAAAGTGTTCGACGTTTAGCTTTTTTTTTGGTCTTAAAGGTTACTCTGACTAATTCAGTAATAAAAGAAGCAGTCATTCCCGTTTAACTATATAAAATAAGAAAATAAATCGATGCTCCTTTACTTTACCTTCATATTAAAATATCGGGGTGATTTCACATTTGGTATATTTATTTCCTATCACCCAGCAAGCAAACTATAAAAGTAAAAAAAAACAAAAAAAAACATGAAAACACACGGATCTTGTCTCATCCAGATGAATTTTTGCTGTGCGACGTCATGAGAAAAGCCGGAAACAAAAGGCCGAGAAAAGGTTTCCTGTGGCATTCCTGCGAATATTGATCAAATTGGCAGCAAATTGGATTTTGTCATTCCGAGCAACAAAAATCCAAGATAACGTTTTTTCTCGAGAAATTGTACGCTTAAGATGCTAATATAAGACGTTATGCCTTTTTTAGACATTTACTGGGATCTATTTGAAAGGTTCAACACACGAGCAAGCTTTTCGAGGGTGATTCTTTTTGTTTCTTATGCGACTCACATTTTAGCAAACAATATATATGTAATGAGTGAAGATTGACAAGTGCAGCCGTAGTAATATTGTGAACAAAGAGGGGAGAAGGTGATTATTGAATTTATTGCATTAAAGTTAGAGAAAGGGAAAGAGAGCTGACGAAAAATTGGGCCAGGAGCGGGGATTGAACCCGCAACCTTCGCCTGTCCGGGGCGATGCCTTAACCGATTAGACCATCCCTGCTACTGGTTTTCGGCGGACTCAATTTCTGACCAGGTCTCTGTGTACTATTAGTTTCGAATTCGTTTAACTGGGTAGACGACAACCGTTGTTGATTTAAGGCCCGCGCTAGTTCAGAATTGCGGCAGTGACGTGGCACGTCATCTCAGCTTTGCAAATCTCGGAAAGGGCCCGTCTCCCAAGATATCTAGGGAACCACTCCTCCCCATAGGGACAGGCTGCACCTTATACATAATGGGAATGAGTGAAGATTGACAAGTGCAGCCGTAGTAATATTGTGAACGAAGACGGGAGAAGGTGAATATTGAATTTATTGCATCAAAGTTAGGGAAAGGGAAAGAGAGCTGGCGAAAAATTGGGCCATATATATATATATATATATATATATATATATATATATATAGAGAGATAGATATAATATAATATATAGAATAAAATACGTATATATAATATATATATGGAAGAAAGCGCACTTGAGACGGTTGTTGCAATTTTTAAAACATATTATTGGTAAAGTTGGTCGACGTTTCGGCCTGAGTCAAACGTTTTTCGGCTTGAGTCAGACAGTCTCGAAAAAGGTCTGACTCAGGCCGAAACGTCGACCAACTTTACCAATAACATGTTTTAAAAACTCCAACAATCGTCTAAAGTGCGTTTTCCTCCCTATATACTTTTCGTCATCCTGCGCTACGTTTTTATCTCTCTCTCTCTCTATCTCTCTCTAGATATATATATATATATATATACAGGGTGTTTCACGAAAGGTGGTCCTATTCGATATTGCGAAAACTGCACGTCGCAACAAAAAAAGCTTGTGTCGTTTTGGACCTGGGCCAGGGGGCTATTTAGGAAAATTATTAAAGTCCGAGATAAATATATTGCTAATTATTTTTGCGTAATTAACTTTTTAATGTTGTGTTTAAGGGCATAGTTTCAATTTGAAAATTGCTCAGCATCATCAAAAACACTAAATCAACAAATTCCAGAACGATACAAGGCACGTGAAACATTTTACGGCTTTCTGAAAAACCGTACAAATTCGACAGGTTTTTAAGTTTCGGTTTGTTATCGGAGGGTATCTCAGCCCCGGCGGCCGCACGCCCCGTGGAGAGATAGTGCAAACAGCCTCTGCTGCGTCGCGCGATGACAGCGCAGCAGGGGTTGGTTGCACTATCTCTCCACGGGGCGCGGTGCTGCAGGGGCCGAGATGCGCTCCGATAGCAAACCGAAACTTAAAAAACCCGTCGAATTTGTGCGGTTTGTGAGAAAGCTGTTAAATGCTGCCCGTGCCTTCTATTGTTTTGCAGTTTGTCTATCTAGAGGGCCTCTGACTGACCAACAGCTCATTACGGAGTGCAAAAGGTACGAAGAGCTACAAAGTGCACGCATCATGAAACGTCCATTCGAGCGTCTCCCCGAGATCTGCACAAACCACGCAACGCCATCGGAGCTTCGTGAGCTAATTCGTCAGATCATTCGCCAGGAGCTACAGGCATACTTAGCCCCACTGCACGCCCCGGACGTTACAGTACACCAACGAATGGACACTGCAAGTGTTCAGAAGGTAGTACAGGACGAACTACGCGCGGCTCTGAACCAAATCCAGGTAGTTCCCCCTTTATACGCGCCGACAACGCAAGCATCAACACCACTTTGCCCTATGGTACACGACATCCAGTCACGTTACACGACTCCCTTCCTGGATCGCCCTTAAACCACCATATCGACCTTACGGGCAACGCCGACGGACTGACATATGACGCACCGACGATCAACGTCCCGTATGCCTCAATTGCCATGCAGATTGTCACATCATCCGTTACTGCCGCAGACGAATGACTGACAATACTTCCTATCGTGTACCTGCTAGTTTTTCTCGCTATTCAAGAAATTTGTATGCAGGCCTCCCCCTCTGACGTCCTCCTTTCCGACGCTCGCCACCCTACCGATGCTCCCGAAGCATCTGGCACCCGCCGCCGCCGGTCGTCCTCTCCATACCCAAAACGCCGCCGCTCCGTTTCTCCGTTCAACCACGGTGCAGTTGCGTCGACGCCGTCGTCAAACTAAAGAGGGCAGCTGCGCTGCCCCAATTTGACAGAAATCCTCCTCTTATTCGGCCGACTACCGTCAATGTTTGTATCCGAGGGCACGAATTCGTCGCCTTGGTGGACACGGGAGCCGTAAAGTCATGCATCTCAGAAGACGGCTGTCGCCGCTTACGTAGGGTCCTCACTCCAGCCAGTGGGCACTTATTGCGCGTGGGCAATGGTGAATTAGTCCAACCCCTAGGATGTGCCACCATACCTCTGTCCCTTGCAGGCATGTCCTACATCATTGAATTCCTTGTGCTTTCAAACTGTGTCGCTGATGTCATTTTAGGATATGACTTCCTAACGTCGACTGACGCCCTCATAAACTGTGCAGCCGGTGAACTAGAATTGCACGGTTACGATTCTGTGGATGATCCTCCTAGTTCATCACCCCAGACCCTTCGTACAGATGACGACCTTGTTGTACCACCCCTATCCCCAGTCATCGTCGAGGTGATGCCCGAGCCACCCATCCCAGGAACCTATACACTAGTCGAACCTTCAGAAAGACTATTTCTGAAGAAAGATGTTGCCGTTCCCTACTCTCTTGTGTCCATAGTGAAAGGCCACGTTCCTGTTTGCCTCTCTCTCTCTCTCTCTCTCTCTCTCATACACACACACACACACACACACACACACACACACACACACACACACACAGCTGTGTTATATATATATATATATATATATATACATAAAGTCTTTGCTAAAATGTGAGTATGTGTGCCGTTTCCTGTCTATTAAGTGGTAAATATCGGTATATATGTGTGATGTTTTACCCTTCAGATTTAGAGAGTTACCAACATTACCGCAATTTCGAACATCGGATTTTTTGGCAACGTAGGTGAAAGACAAAGAAAAGTCAAAAAGTTTTTGAGAATACGGGCAAAGCGATATTGTTCATACAAAGGGCTCTGAGACCGACGTCTTTTCTCTCAGGACGGCTCGCGGTTAGCGTTCTGATCTACGTTTTGTTCTGCGCCTTTAACGTTTCGCTTTTTGCTGTTTTTGATCATATTCGGCATTCGCGAGTCACAAAGCTGTTTTGCTGAGACATTGGCATCACAGTATTATCCTCCCTTAAAAGACATGGTAGCGGAGATATTGGGGGTGATTAGAAGGTTTTGCAACCCGCATATAACAAAAACTACCAGGGCTTTGAAATATTTTATTTTTCAACATAATCCCCCCTCACTTTAATGCACTTCTCCCATTCCCCTTAAATGCTTTCGATACCTCGCGAAAAAAAATAAAAACTTTCTTCCTGCTTGTCAAGCCACTGCTCTGTGGCAGTTCGCAGTGTACTCATGTCATCAAACCTTGTTCCTCTGAGGTTTTGTTTTTTTCCTTTTCAGATTCGGGAATACAAGAAATTCACTAGGGGCCAGATCAGGACTGTAGGGTGGGTAGTCAAGCTCTTCGAAAGCACACTCGCGAATAACAGTATGGGCAACGCGAGACTTGTGAACGGGGACGTTGTCATGGAGGAGGAGGACGCCTCTAGTCACCAATCCTCGTCGTTTTTCCGCGGTGACCCCACGCAGTTTGCGGAAAATGTTGGCATAATATTTGCCTGTAAATGTCCTGCCATTTTCCAGATAATCAACTAGTAGTATCCCTTTTGCGTTCCAAAAAACTGCCGCCATCACTTACTTCCTTGAGCGTTCCGTCTTGAATTTTTTCGGAGGGGAGACTCCGAATGCTTTTACTGTATAGACTGTTGTTTTGTTTCGGGGTCCGACAGGTAAAGACAAGTTTCATTCCCAGTCACAAGGCGGGTGAGAAAATCGTTTTGGTGACTTTCATAGATGTTGAAAAAGCTCCCTTCACAAATTCAAGCGGTGCTTTCGATCCTGCGTAGAGAGGCTTCTTGACACCCTTCGTGCCGCTAACTTCAACATACCAAAAACGTCATGGTAGAAAATGAAAGCACTGTCGTGCGAAATGTTTAGTTCTGTAGCAACTTCGGACACCTTAATTTGGCGATTCTTCTTGATGAGGCTCTCAGCTCGCGCTGATTGATCAAAATTGGTCGAAGTGCTGGGCCGCCCTTACCTTGGGTCATCTTGCACGTCTACACGACCGCGTTTGAGCTCGTTGAACCAACGAGTTACTGTAGCATTTGAAAGGCATTCGTCGCCATACGCATTCTCGATTCTACTGTGAATTTCCTTGGCGGAACTCCCTTCTTTGCGCGGAAACTTTATCACGCTCGGTACTCAAGCTTGAAACCGGGGGAGGACGCCATGTTTAACTGACTGCTGCAGACCGAAAGCGGAACCGGAAGCCTTGTTATTACTTACATGTTTGGGAAGAGAAATGAGCTATTCAGTGGTTGTAGAAACATCACTGTCGGATTTTTGGTTATAGCCGAGTCGCAAAACTTTCTGATCATACCTCGTAGGAGTGGTGTGGGCGAGCATGAACACTTCTAGTTTCAAGAGAAAGACGTAAATGAGAGTGTACGAAGGGTCGAGAAAGCGATCAGGGACGCTTTGACGTTGTTCATTTTCTTGTGAAATTTAAATTTATGACCCTTCTGTTGACGAGGGATCGATCTACACCGGTCACCGTCTGAAGAAAGAACAGCCCCAGCCAAGATTCCTCCGTTTCGTTTGGACCAAACCGCTCCCTTCATCTGGCAACCAGGGACCTCGACGGAGGGCGTATTTAAACGACCTTCAGCGGTTGCCGAATTTGATGCAGGGTATGTGTATGGATGGTAGTGAAGCTTCCATAGAAGCCTATAGGCGCAAAGATGGCGGCTCATAGGGCGCAGCGCCATCTGTGAGCTGCGCGGCATTGTCGTTAGTCATGCTCACCTGTGACGACCAGAAAGTGACGCTTTATTAAAAAGAAACTTGATAGGATGCAATTTACTCATGATTGTGACGTCACAATTGTTTTTGTGCGCGGAATTTAAATGAGTTTCGACGGTGGCGCAGAATTTGAATATTTTTTTCAGATGTTCTACATGCCTGCGCAAGCACCGTCCTTCGTACCTTGCTTCAAGCGTCATGGCCTTGTTTGTATCAATCACTCCCATGTAATCCCTCTTGCAAAAGGATCAGCTTTTTATGAGTTCTGGGAACCACCAATAAGTTACTATCTTTTTCAACTAAGCAGTGTGTTACAGCACGCCTATGAAGGCCTACTTATTATTGTAACAATGGCTTGTTTGCAAAGAAAGACAAAGAGGCACAAGCTTGCTTTACACAGTTTAATATTTACGAACTTGCACCACCACCACTGAACACTTAAAGATAGATATGGCGTTGAAAACATAGTTAAATAAAGTTTGGACAAATCTATGCACGCACTTAATACTCTCAACAGGAGGCACGTTTACGCACTTATCTTGCACTATTCTCGTTGAGAGCTTGTAACTAGATCTAACCATATCAATCACAGGTGGAAGTGCAGGGCACTGCATTTATTTTGCATTTGAATTTCCACATGAAATAATGCTTCAAGACATTGAAAATTGAGACGTTTTGTTATAGTACCTGTGCTCGCCACAAACATATTGTGCTCCACAGCCTGGCTGTCTATGTGAGCGCTAGTACGCAAGAAACTACCACAAAAGTACAGAAAGGTTATTAATTCGCTCTGTAGCATAATGTTAGCACCATACTGGCTCACTGATTTACCTTTCGTCGCAGTTTGATATACTTTTGTATACCTCAGACAACCAAACATTAATCGAGGTTTATGTTTCAAGTCGTCACACCGCACAAGTAAACATCGAGGCCAATGCTTGTCCTCACACACTCGTTATTCATGCACAGGTCGTGTAGGGTGTCTACCAACCTGGAAACTAAAATTCTCAAGTAATGCGAATTATATTGAAAGGACAGTGTAATGAAAAGGAAACCATAAACAAAAGTTCCCAGACACTAAGAATGATAAGCGAAAGTGGAAGGGCAACGTGCAACGAAGCCCCAAAAAGCCCGATGTTTGCACGTTGGTGCCGCTACACTGAACAGCATTGGCCGACACGTCACTAGGCAGCAAATGTCACTAAGCACTCCCTGAACCGAAGTAACGGTCAATATTTTATTCAGATAGTCAGGAAAACCTTGGGAAAATTTGGGAATTCACAATAAGTGATTTGGTAGACACCATATCCTATCATTCAAGTGTGCGACGTCCTCTAACACTATACAGCGACGGTCGAATGAATCTAACATATTTTAAATATAATGGGAAAATCAGTTTTGCATGCTGCGACACTGAAATTTTGATATTGATCAATGAAAAACTCAAGTTCATCTACCTAAACCTTTATGTTAACGGCCGCGTTTGAGCATGCGAAACGGACTTCTACATTTTATTTAAAGTGTGCTAGATGCATTTGGTCATCAGGGTAGACATTTTCGGCAGGGTGTGTGATAATTTAGCGGTACGTACTAGCACAATCTGGAATGCTAGTGCGAGCATTGAATGCAACATATAAGACAAACTAAAGGCACTTCCTGTGGGCATAACGCAAGTGTTGTCTTATCTGCACAACCTCTGGACTTGTGTTTTGGTTTTGCGTCTTACAGATGCATCAAGGAGCTCAGTATTATTTTTACTGGCAAGCCAATGAAGCCTCACCCTTGCAAACAAAGCAAACAAATCATCATAGCCATCCTCAGTGCAGAGAGTCAGCAGCTTTTCGACCTTCTCATGAAGAGTGATACACAACGCCTTCCCAACGCCTTCTTTTGAAACAAGACTGTCAACTGACGCCACAAAAACCTTCTCACAAGCATGAACGAAGGAAACAAAGCAAGGTGAAGGAACTGAGAGGCTTTCAAGGTTTCCTTCAGCCGTTCCTTTCACACTCAAATACAACAACACTTGGCTCTCATCAGAAAAAGTGGCATTCTTGATTTGCAATTCACGTTGCTGAGTCACGTTTTGACATGTATGAAACTTGACAAACCCTGTTGCCAGCCATCAAGCAAAGTAAACCATGTTGTTAAGTGATAATAAAGAGGGATAACTACTGGATGTGAGGTCAGCTGCACATTGGGAAAGTGAGCTTCCTAGGCTAAGTGAAGGTGAGGGAGCTGAGAGACAAATATGCAGAGCCGCTAAAAGAGTTGCCATGTCCTCTTCGCAGTTGCTCTTGTCGGACAGTTTAAATAAGTTGCTAACTAGGAGATGCCTCAAGGCTGCCTGAAACTGCCGGCAAGAGGAATTGGCGTTCGCAGCAGACTTTGACCTTATTACGGAGAGTCTGTTTTCGAGTGCACCTTGGATGAGATGGCGAGTCAGAAGGTATCTGAAACCATACTCAGATGTCAGGTGCTCACAAATCAGCATCACAGACCGAATGGTCAAGCAGAAGCCGCAAATGCAAGCAGGCTGCCGTGGGCACCCAAGAACGATAAGGCTTTCGAACAAAGAAGGCATTCTTTCAGAAACTCTTTGGGAACAGAGCCTTCGTGCATTGCAGACACAAATGCACTCTTCCCGTGTTTCTGTGAGCTGTTCAAGATATGAAAAAACGATTTCAAGCTATTAAAAAGATGATCCATTTTTCAATTAACCGGGCCGTGTGGATAGCTTCAACTGGAAGTTGCTGGAAGGTTACCATGGCAAACATTGCAGCAGCACAGTGATTACTGAATATTTGCGCTGCTAGCTTCACTGACATCTTGGAGGCAAATGTCAAGTGAAAATGACTTTCACTGAGCCACGGCATGGATCCGATTTCAATCTGTTTGTCTTTTTCGTAGGCTTCCCTATAGAAAAAAGTTTCTTAACGTGTGGTCCACAACTTGAAAATTGTACTTGAAGAACATATTTCGTAAGCACTTCAGCAGATGCGGAACATCATATAGAAAAAAGTGGCTTCTCATTCACAGTTATGTAGGGCTTCTCAGGGGTAACAAGGCAAATAAAAAGAGCAACAATTTTGTTCCCTTGGTGACTTACGACAGCTACCGGCTCCAGGCCGGCTTTTACAAGCAAATTGTGGCACTGGAAAAGGAGGTCTCGCAAGATGTTCGCCGGTGTTCTCACATGAACAAAAAATAGCCAAGTGGCTGCTTCCATGGCGTGCGAATGCCTTTATCCATAAACACAAGTGCTTTGTTTACGAGGTTATGGCCTCTTCCATTGTTACTTCTTTCGAGCCCGTCAAACCTGTCCACAGAGGGGTTGTGCGAGAGCTCTTTCGTATCGTGCATCTCGTCAAAGACAATGATCTATCGGCTTGACTTCTGGTGAAAATAAAGCTGCACGTCTTTTGACAAGTTCGAAAACTTCTTGGTAAAAACCAACCCTCAGGGTAACATGCTGAAGCCAAAGCTGTAACGACCTAACGGATGGGAGCCTCAACAATTGCCTACAATTGCCGGTAACCCTCAGGGCTGTGAAAGTACAAGAACAAGGCAAATGCTTTGTTCTGGCTGCACCACCACCTGCCCAACCTGCTTGCATTGGGCATATTCAGCTGAGCTTCAACAAGGGCAGCAAAGGCTGGAGACAGAAGGCTAAGTGCACTTTCAACTATCTCAGCGAGGGTCAGCATATGACGCCGTCGCTGCAGTCGTTGCTGGAGTCTCTTGTTGTGTTTCCGAAGCTGTCCAAGTTTGGCCCTCAATACGTCCATCTTCCCCTTGCCCTTGGTGCGGGTGGCACAGAACCCTGCAAGGGGAAAGCAAAAGCAATTATGAAACGGTTCGAGAAACAATGAAAGAAGCAACACTCCTCCACTTAAGAAAATGTGGAATTACAAGTAAGCTTTGTGCATCATGACAGACACCTACGTTGGTGAAGAAACTGCAGAAGTCGAAGTCACCGACGCATCATAATCGGTAGGGGAAGGTTCGGGCGCCCACACATCGTTTCCTCCAGACGGCACACCATGTCCATCCATCGCGTATGTGTGATCCAGTACAAAAAACAAAACAAAGGAAACAAAGCGACAGAGTGGTTGCAAAATGCTGAACCAGCTATAGCTGGTCAAGTACTACTCAACAAAGTAATCTTCAAAGACTGTCCTAAACAATGCACACTATCTAAACTTACCAGGAACTCTGGTTGTAGGGCTAGTCTTCGTGCTAGAGGTCAGAGCCGTGATACTGCTTCCCAGACCTGCAAAGCAATGACGAGGCAAATAAAAAGTCTGTCAAATACATCAGTCATTGCATTGTTTCAGGATATTCCTGCGGCATGTGACAAGCTAGATTAAAAATATGGTCATAGATGTTTTGTATGTTTCCCAAGAAAGCACGATTACTGGGAACACACTCTAATATAGAAAGGATGGCTACTACGCGACAGTCCGAAATATATAAGAAACATGGCCTGCAACACTTCTCCGCCGATATGCGATTGCTCTTACCTTGTTCCTTAGTGCGGTGCGTGTGACACCGTGATGATGTGGGCCCACCGGTGCTACTGCTGCTGGCCAGTGTGGGCTCGCCCTCGCTGATCAATTGGCAGGGCTGCTGCTCTGGACGGCATCTCCGGCCCCTATGCAAAGTTAAGCACACACGTTATGTACACTGAAACAGTTACCTGTATCTGCATGTGAAATACCTTTTGAATAAGCTTACCTTCTCAGTAATATTGAAAACAAGATTTTGTGCTCACCTTCAGTGGTCAAATATGCTGGTATTGCATCACGACGCAGCCTTCCTCGATAAAGAAATGCAGAGGGCTTGAAGTGCCTGGAGCATACCGCCCGTTCCCGCAGCTGCTGTGGTGTCTTGTTCTGCAGGCTTGTGTTCCGGCAGAACCGAACCCAGACCCTCCGCCTGAATGTGAAGCAGTGTATTACTTTACATACCCTGGGCTAAAGTGGACATCTAAGAAAGAAACAAGATTACACAATAATGTTAGCTGATAAACTAGTGACATCATTGTACTCGGTCTCCCGTCTGGGTCTAGCGAACGCCATGAGCACGGAGCTCACCTCTGTGCCCGTGAGGTTAGATAGGTTCACAACGCAGACGATTACATTACTAGATTCCCGAGCATGACATCCACAGCAAGTAGACCTGATAGTCGCCAGCATGTTAGAGGGACGACACCAAACACGTTTCAAGCAGACAGGATGTTTTAGTGTTATTCACACCATAATATGAAAGTTCGTTAAAACTGAAATGTTCAGTCATTGTTTCTTATTAGGTTTTTGTGGTCACGCAGCCGTTCAGCAGAGGTCACGCAAAGCCGCCACTCATATCTGAGATTAGTTTCGTCCCGCGCAGCTTGGAATGAAGACTGGGCCCAAAAAAGGTCGATCAACGGGTGCCTATTACTAAATGAGCATGCATGAGGGCCCATAGAAGAGGTCAAGAGCTTACCAGACATCACCGGACAACGGACATCAGGACAACACACATAGTTGCAGCGGACACAGCTGCTACAAGTTTCACCTTGCAGAGTTCACAGGAAAACGATGGAGTGTGATGCCAGTGGTGCAGTCATCACTTGGGCATCGCGCTACCGAGCAGCGTCTCTTTACATGGGGCAGGCTCATCGTCCCGACAAATGGAGCCTTGAACGCGCCCGGCGGGCGCTCGACGACAAAACCCGCAGAACGGCGCAATAGGCTTTAACCAGTACAAACCGTTCTGCATCTCGGATACGTGGGAAAACTTAAGACCACGCATTCGTTAAACGATTGCAAAGTGAAAGTTTGACGGGAGCTACAGAAATGCAGGCACACTGGCAAACGCAAACAATGCAAACACGAGGCGTATCAGGACTGCGAACTTCTGCCGACGGCGAAAACACCCGTAATAGCGACATTGTCGATGTCGCAACCAGTATGCACAACATACTACATATTAAACATAACCTGCAAAATTCACCTAACTGAACATGCTTAAACTAAGTTATTATAAATAAATAATACTTTGATTTAAAGCAAACTATATTAAACACCGAAAATGTGTCTTTATTATTTTCTCAGCTGAGTGTTTGGCCGCACAAAACACAGTCGCGCTGCGGTAGCGCGACCTCCAGGGTGATGGACGCTGACGTTGGTTTTGGGCCGCTTTTTTGCTCCACTTTCACGACCTATATGAATTGACCTTGTTTGATGCACAAACCGCGCCGAACATGTACTCACGATTGTTTGTGACCCATGAGAGGTATTTAAACAATTCTTCTTACTTTAGAACGTCTAACCTTTACCTTCTTGCGGTGTCGTGTCCCTTTAATGTTGACGTTGGCAAAACCTTGCGCAGTGCTCTTTGTAGATGATTGTTTCTCATCTTACGTATCATGTTTTGTGTATGCTTTTGCTTTTGGCGGGGGACGTTGAACAGAACCCTGGCCCGAATGTGCGTTGTGAATTGGGCACTACGGCTGATTCCTGCTAGCGCTCGTCAGTACTTCAGTCGGTACTGCGTATTGAACAGGGCCAAATGCAGCTGCTGACAGCACTGCAAGTCATGTAGCAATGGCAACAGACTTTTGAATGTAAAGTGACGGGTCTGGAAGAAAGGGCAACTTGCCTCGAACAGCGCCGTCCGCAGTCTATAAACAATGTAATTGGTATGTCTCAAGACATTGCTGCATTGAAAGTCGCTGCGGGAGATGCTGAAAGCAGATTGCGTTGAAATAACCTTCTGTTTTTCGGCTTGCCCGACAACCAGTCGGAAACATAATATCAATCGGAAGATGCCGTGATATATGTGGTTACTGGAACTATGGGCATCATGATTGAGAAACCAAATATTGAAAGAGCTCACAGAATTGGTCGCTTTCAATCCAACAAAAAACGCCCCATGGTTGTGACATTTTGTCGCTTTAAGGTCAAAGAGATTGCTCAGGGGCATAAGCTCAAATATACTCTGTATGCTGTGCGGGAGGATTTTTTCCGCTCCGATTTGTCATGCCCGCGGGAAACTGCTTTCCTTTGCAAAACAACAAGAGTCGCCAACAAACTGCGGTATGAGAGGCTGTTGTTCGGCGGCTGCTGTTATATTTATAATACTTCTGATACCGTCATCCAGTCAAGAAGATAACTATATCGCTATTCGAGACGAGCAGCGGCGGCGGAGCACATACTTGTGCATCCCGCGGATTTACCTTGCGCCACTGGGCCAAGTGAAATAGCTGTTTTACTTGTCAACTGCCGAAGCATTAAAAATAAGGCCGATACACTCGCTGGCCTTATCGTCTCGGTAAAAGCACACATTATCATTGGCACTGAATCCTGGCTGATAATAGTGTCAGAGATGCTGAAGTTTCCCTTCCACGTTTCAAGTTTACGGGCGCGATCGGGACACCCACAGTGGTGGCATTTTCCTACTCGTTGACATATCCTTCCCAGGCGCTACTGTAGAGAGTAATGATGATTGTGAGGCTGTTGGTGCAAATTTATGTTTCACAATGGTGAACATATCTCGTTTTGTGCTTTTTATTGTAGCCCCAGTGGGGGCAGCCTTTCTCCTTTAAATAGCTTATCGCTTACAAGCTGCAATAGAAAGATGAACATAGAAAATAATTCAAGCCGGCAGTTTCATATTTTTTGCAAATCTAGCTTTCGCAAAGGAAATAACTGAACCCACTCCGTGAAGTTGTGGGTTACCACGAAGAAGTACTGATAACCCCGAGGAATTTGTGGGAAGGGGCCCATGACGTCACAGCAACAAATCTGCCAAAACCTCTGACTCAAGATTGGTTGCATGAGACCGGGGGCTGACCACCACCGCCATGTGGTTTTGCCTTCTGGCACACTGAGCAGGTACGAGCGTATCGGATCACATCCTGCCTCATGCCTGGCCAGGTAGCTATTTGGCATAATTTTTCATCAGTTGTGCTTCCACTGCTGTGTCCTGCCAAGACGGACTCATGCATAGATCGAATTAAAAGCTTACGTAGCTTCCGGCATATCAGTGTATAGAAGCCCGAGCCATCCGGATCGTCGTCAGCCTGGGGGATGTAGCGCAGCCGTTGTCGCTGATCAAGTAGGAGACGAACTCCTTGACACTTGGGTGGTCGACTGGACCTTTTGCTGCCAGCCAAGTGAATAAACATTGGCAGAGTCCATCATCAAGCTGCGCCTTGCGAAGCTCCTTGTGGCTCACCAGTGTACCCCACCGTGAATCTGGGGATCCTCGTGCCGCGGCCGCGACGGTCACCAATCCATGGGTATCCTGCTAATGTGCCTCAGTAAGTGGATTACGAAAGAGTGCATCAGCAACTTTGTTTGTTGACCCGGGAGGTACACGATTGAGTAGTCGTGCTGCTGTAGCGTATTCACCCTCCAAGCTAAACGTCCAGCTGAATTAAGTTCGCTTAGCCATGAGAGTGTAAGTTATTAGATTGAATTTGGAACGTTGCGCCATTTAGGTACGTGTTGTAGCGCTTCAAAGCATGAATAATGGCGAGACATTCACATTCTGCGACACTGTAGTTCCGCTCGGCTGAAGTTAGCGTGTTGATCGTGAAAGCAACCAACCGAAGAACACCGCCACACTCCTGCAGCAAGACAGCACACAGGACACAATCGCTAGCATATGTCTGCAGAACGAATGGCGTGTTCAAGCCTGGGAGCTGTGAACAAGCATTTTCTCGCACGGCGTTTGAAAGTGCTGTGAATGCTCATCGTTTTTGCTCGGCCCAACATCACTTCACGCCTTTTTTTAGAAGGTGATTCAGCGGTTCCATACCTTCGAACAGTGTGGAATTGAATTCCTGTACAACACGATCATTGCGAGCTATCTATGTAGCATTTTTACGTCATGCGGGTTTGGGTATTCCGTTAGCGCGCGCAACTTATCATCGTTGAGGCGCAGCGTGCCGTTATCCACAATGAATCCAAGGACGTTATAAATGGGCGCGGCCAACTAAACTTTTCCGGCGTGAATCGTGAGGTCAGCATTACTCAATCGCTCAAGTACGATGCGAAGGCGTTCGACATGTTTTTAGATAGTTCTCGAGAAAATAACCACGTAATTCATGTATGCCAAGACAAATTCATACTTCGAGTTTCCAAGTACAACATTCATCAGGCGTTCAAAACTGGCTGGAGAGTTAGACAAGCCAAATAGCAGTCGGGTGAAGTCAAACAACCCTCAGTGGCAGTTGAAAGCAGTTTTCGGAACCTGTCATCACTGAATCTCGATCTGAAGAAACCCATGATAGAAATCCAGCGTTGTAAACACGGCCGCGTTACCGATCGCGTATCGTAAACTCTCACTTGAGCGAACATTGGTTTACCGAATATTTCAGAATAACGAAATTTATATTAATCCCCGGCGGTTTTTGCTATGCATTCTATGCAAAAAAATGCCTCAGTTAAACAAAAAACGAATTTCGAAATAGCGAACATTTCTGCACAACGAATTTGATCGAAGGACCAAAGGATTATTTTGGCAATCCGTTCAAAAATGTTGTGTGCTCTGAAGTGCTGGCGTAGGCGATACCCGCCGCCCCGCCGCCGCCCTCTCTGCTGCGGCATCGTATCATGAATGTATGGATGGATGAGTCCGGCTGAGCACATCCGGCTGGCGTTTACAGCGCCGCCGAGGCAAAGCGGCGGTGCGGTAGACTAAAACGAGCCACGTGGTGTGTCTGTTTTTCTTTGTCATCGGTTCCGTTCGGCCATCCTAGTTTTGGATGACAACGGCAGGACGGCAGTTTGTGCACCCACTTTCGTAATGAGTACAAAGAAACGAAAGTTCTTGACTCTAACAGACAGGCTCAAAATCCTTCAGCGTCTGGACATATGGTCAAAGGCAAGTTGACGTTGCGAAGGAGTATATGATTCTACCGTCGACATTGTCAACGATAGTGAAGCAAAAGTCGAAGCTTCAAGGAGCAACTGCTTTCAATCCCAACATGAAACGACTCTGCAATGGATATTTCAAGCCACTGGACGATGCCGTTGCGGTATGCCTTCGTGCCATACCGCCAGGGAAAGTGCCAGATGAAGTGCAAAAAAACATACTCTCTGGAAAACTTTGCTTCTTTATGCGCTTTAGGAGCGCCGGTGCAAAATGAAAATTCAAATTTGTTTTCAGAATGAGAAAGGCAGCAACGTAACTATGATGCACTTTGTGTAAATCGATGTACATTAATCCATAAATTGCATTTCACACTTTTTCCGCGATGTATGCTGAGCCCCATGTTATTTCATGTTCTAGTGAATATATCCAGTTCAGTGAATTTTCTGTTAGGCGAGATATTTCTTTGTGTCCCTTGAAATTCGCTGAAGTAAGAGTTTACTGCACATCACAAAAGAAATGCTGGGGAGAAGGTAGCTCTTTCTTGTACAGGCACATTGTTAAGCCGCCTGTAATCCACACGGAGTCTGGTTGTCCCGTCTTCTTTTTGAAGCGAGAACAACAAAGAAGGCCCAAGGGCTCATCAACTTACGTACTGAACCAGTGTCGATCATCTCCTTGGGCTCCGCATTTAGGAGTGTCCTTTTGTGGACGCAGATTGGTCGAGGGCTGCACCTCCGAGGCGGCGCGTCACCGGTCTCACTGCGGTGCAGCAGGATGTCAGTCTTTCCGGACGTTTCCGTAAACATCGGTGAGAAAGACGGCAGGACGGCTTGCAGCTTCTGCTTCTCCTGGCTGCTTGCGGGGTACTTTTGGAACGATTCCCGAACGCCGGCAGGCATGACGTCCGGCACTATGGTGAAGTGGGCGTGTTATGGATGTAATCCTCTCGTCTGGTCAACGAAGTCAGCTCTGGTTACTGTCCCAGCCGGTATCCGCCACCAGAATATTCGAGTGTCATGCTTTCGCCTGTAATGAAATCTCGGCCGAAAGAAATCACTGACGCCGCTTCTTGTCATTAAAAAGAGTCTGAAGCCTTACGGCCCTTCCAGCTGTAAATCTCTGTACCAGAAGCTAGCTGGAAACGCGTTTAACATTTCCGGAGGCTTATCGTTTTTGCTTTGCAGAGTTTGAAAACAAAATTTCTTATCAGCGATATAGCCGCCCCATAATCCAAATGTGTGGCAATGGAAACATCAAGCAGTGAAATCGTCATGCGCGGTTCAATGATGTTAGGCTGGGGCTGAATTCGACATACCGATGGAATCCGTTCCGCGACCTCACTGCTCCCAGGGACTGTAACGGCCGTTGGCAAGTCGCTGCCTGGTTTCATAGTCACTGGTCGTAGTAGTTTCCCTGGTTGCTCTGGTTCCGCTCCTTTACCGCCGTCTCGTGCGACCTCTTGTTTGATGTGTCCAGAAGTCTTGGACACTGGTTTCGGTGATTACCTGGATGCTCGAACTCGTAGCAGCCGCCCGACGACAGCTGCCTGCCTAGGCCATCCACACCAAGGTGCCCGTCGGAGCGCCTCCACTGATCGAGTAAAGAACCACTTTAGAAGGGCCTCCACCGGGCTTCTAAGCGGCTGTTGAGGGGAGGGCTTGTTCCGTTTCCGGGGGGGGGGTCAATGCTGCATGGCTGCCGGACTTCGACAGCAGCATGCCAGTTTTCCCCAGCAGTTGCAGGGCAGGAGCAGACTAACGAAAATTATTTCGCTTGGGTGTTGATCTCCGCTTGGCCCTAGCTTTCGACAGGGCGCGTCCAGAGCCGTATATGTCAAGAGTTTGGCCATTCGTTTGAAAGTATAGGGGACAATTGAGGAGGCGCCATTGACCGAAAGCTGGCGGGGCATGTTCCAGGGCGTCTTCAGAAATTCTAATGTGGCCAACCAGAAGCCGGAAATAATACCCTGGTGGTGGTCGCGAGAAACAAATTTGATAAGGGCGTCTGAGTAACCCTCGGTGACTGAAAATATGGTGCACGTGATGTTTTAATCATGGTCGTTTAAAATCATGGTTGAAGAGTGTTACTAGCGATCGACGATCGACATAATTCGTACGCCAAGCGCCGAGGGCCGGGAATCTGCCATCCGAGCGGTCACAATTTGTCCGAGCAAAACAGTGTTGAGCGGCGCATTCATTTCTTACATCTTTCTGCGTGATCAAGATCGAAACATAATGTGCACTCTACTTTCAACCGCGAAGGGTTACTACACTTCCCTCCTACGTGCTTATTAAAACCATATACCAACATGTACCTTTGACCAAAAGAGCTTCTCGTCACGACCGCTAGGGTATCCTTTTAGGCTGGTTGGCCAAGGGAGCATGTCAAGCCCACTTCCTTCGTCTGGTGCACGCCTTGAATCTCTACGCGCCTCCCATTGACCACACTCTCTTTACACACGGCTCTGGGCGCGGCCAACGACCTCCCACCTGTCGTGGTAACCCCCGCACGAGAAACTCACGGGCCCCACTTTGACCTCCGGGGGCCTCCCGATAAGGCAAACGTCCGCTTATCCTGCACGGGAGAACGCCATGCATGCCACGCCAACTCTACTGGCGAACATGGTGGGGAAGGGACGTGTCGTCCGGACAGTCCACTTGCGTGGAGGCCTCGGGGCCCCGCCATGCGCATGCCGTAGTTCCGCTTGCATGACTAGCTTCCTCGATGAGGCGGGCGCCACATGCCTGCTCTTCAAGGGTCTCAAAGGTGCTGTTGATGAGGTAGACGTGGTACCTTGGGTGGAACTGTATTCTGACCCGAGCTACTCTGTCCGATTGAGGTGTATACGGGTCCACCCTCTTGCATGGCCCAAACGTACCCAACCAGACATTTGTCAGCGTGCTGCATCCTTCCCTCGAGCTCTGAGAATCTGAGTTGCGTAGTCTCCAGGCAGGAAATCTTCTCGTAGTCTTTTCTGGAAGTCCGCCAGGCTGGTGAAGGGGGCCTGTGACCCCAACCACCACATGGCACTGGCTTGCAACGCCAGTGGGACAGTACGGTTCACATGAACGCTCACAAGGTACCGGAGGCAAGGTGCTACGTCTGCAACTCGCCCAGGAAGTCTGCCACGGACTTGACGTTGTCATATCCCGTGTAGACTGGAATAGAAAAGTTTGGTTGGGCCTCTCGCGGTGTGGTCTCCTGCTGGCCAGGTGTGAGGGCCTGGCGCTACATCACGTAGTCGCACATCTCCGTGGCCTTCGTGAGTAGGCTTACTTGTGCCGCTGCGACCATCGCGGCTTCCTGCTTCCGTGTAAGCATGAAGCGAAAAAAAAACGCCCCTCAGAAACCAACACAAAACCGCAGAACGATTGCCGCGGTTACAAAACAAAAGATCAGAAACCCGCCAATACAACAAACGCGGACGTGAAGGAAGCACGGTACGACAGTAGGAAACACTGGGAGTGTGAAAAAGGCTCACAGAAAGAACAGACAAAGCCCTATGAAATTCCTCCGAGTGGGTAGCACGCCATGCTTGGGCGCCATTGTGGTCGGTTTTCCTTGCCGCATACACGACTCGGAGTAATAACACGAGGCCAGCGGTTTCAAGAACAAGAAACAACATTTAGTTGGACATGGACGAGACGAGCAATGCACTAACATCGTTATGGCGGCGCTTGAGTCCGGGCAGCGACTGCTTGCGAGCCGCCTCTGATCCGTCTTATCAAGGCGGCACGCGCAATGTGCGCGTGGCCGGTTGGACTCTGCCGCCATGCGTGAAAGTACGGCGCATCTGCACCATTGTCTGGCAACTGGTCTGGGGAGCCACCAGGGTGCCCACAACCTTAAAGGGCCCCTGAAAATAAATAATAAATTTAAAAGTCTGGTTGGGACACGCGTGTCAAAAAAATTAATTTTACGGAAAACAATTGACGGCTCGAGACGCCATTTAGTCGGTAGTCACCTCCTTTCCACTTGCTTTTTCTCGGCATTTCGGGCGCGTGGAGGAGAGGTGAATTGGCATCGCCTACACGTTGAGGTGGAAAGGGTAACCGGAGACTGTACCGACCGGGGTCGCAGTCACCGAGTGCGACTCACGCAGTTCCGGAGCGGGCGGCGGCGTTGAAGACGCCATCGACGGAGATGTCGAGGGCGCCGGGATTTGCAGCGGAGTTTCTTTGGGGCGCGTTAAGGGTACCCACGCTATTTCCGAGAAATTACTGTCCCCAAAGCCCAAGCCCCAATGCTTGTTTTGGACGTTATTTTAAAACTTCCTATTGTTCACAACTTGTTCCACGCGTCTATAATGCAAACAAAGACCAAAAGAAGCATGCTTACCAACTGTGTTGAGTTGCTCGTTAGACCGTCGCGTCGTCGGACTTCCACGCTCTTATTCAACATAATTATCATGCGAGAAAATTTCACAGATGCATAAACTTGAATAAATTACCACATTTCTATGTTTTAAAGCATTTTCATCCCTCGAAACAAACACACCCATCGCACGACTAGCACAATAATGTCCGAAAAAAAAACTGGTGCTGCTAGCGATGGAGAACAGTTTCCTTACAAAAGCAAAACCGAAACTGACCGAATCGCTAAAGAAGGGGCTGTACAAATGTCTTTAGAAACTTAGTAAAAAAATAGGGTAAATACAACTATTGTTATAAGTTCAGGAAATAAATATGTAAATCATAACTTGCACCAACATACCATTTGTTCGGAGTGCAATGGAGTAGGGAGTAAATTTCTTCTTCAACCCATCAAGCTATTTTCTGTATTTTTCGTGGAGATTACTTTTAGTTTACACTCAACTTCCAGCATTTTATCAGTAAATTATGTTAAGGCACCAAGCTTTAATGTTTTGTTTATAATATTGTCCTAAACGTCCGTCAGAAAGGCAAGTATTGCAATATCCTATTTTCCTATAAATCGTGACTGTATGTGAGTCTTTAATTCTAGCATGAATTTAAAGCTACAAAACTATTTGAATTTTTATAACCCCATTGATGTACAAGGATGGTGTCTTATGTAACGTTCCCTTTCATCCGATTCTCAATTAATGCGTTCGATATGCATGTTCATTGTTCCGACAGACATATGTCTAATTGGTACATGTTGCTCAATTAGACATGAAGAATTGGTCAAGCCATTCCTACTGAACCATTCAATGTTTTCACTGGTCAAGGAGACATTCCTTTTTGGCCAACAAAACTTTTCGTTTCACAAATAAAAATTTATAATCGTCCGATAAAGTTCCTATAGCACAAGTATAACCTCCTATGTGACCAATAAGAAGTTCTATTGGACAGATAAAAATCTATATTGGTCCGTTACAAATTTTTATGGGAATGTTTATTAGGGAGTGTACAAAAACTGAAACGGTGCATGAGACATGCTTTAAAGAGGAAACTCATACTTCCTGTAATGACCCTAATGGAGTTTGACATCCCATATATTGCTATACAGATTGTCGCTTCATGCAAGGAACCTTTTAAACTTCCCGTTTAAGTGTAGACGGGAGTTAATTTGTTTCCTCACGAACCATACAGCAACTGGTTTCCCATACAAAGAGCCCGTATAGGAATACACAAAAAACCTCTTTGTAACACTTCCCATACAAATATATACAGGAACCATCTTCCTGTAATGCTTCTCGTATACCATTTATATGGGAGTTTTCAGTAGGGAGCTACCCTGAATCTGCACTGCACAATAAAAAACAATACAGAGGAATCGAACAGTGCAAATACACTATAGTCGGTTACAAGTCAAGAAGGTAGGAGAAGCTCCTCCCATAATCGTGATGCACCCGTTTGAAATCCATCCGCAGTCGAAATAATAGTTCCCTGAAAACACCCCTTGTTCCGCTTCAATGAATAGATAATGGCTACAGAGTGATGCCAACTTGTCTACGACCCCCCCCCCCTTCTTTTTGTTTTAAGAAAGCGATTTTTGTATTCATTGGAGAGGAAACCGAGCCTTTGTAAGTGGCCTTTGTATCCATCGGAGGGGGAAGCTAATTCCCCAAAGTCGTTTTTGTTTACATCGGAAACAAAAACGACTTCTAATCTCCCTCTCGTGGCTTTCACAAGGCCAAGGTCGAAAGATAAAGCAAATATTCAAAGCAAGGCAAAACCCTCTCCCGCGTTGGCCACGACGTCACGGAAACGATGGGACGCTATTGGATGGGGAGGTGGCGGAGAGATATATGACTCCCTTTGAGGGGCATTTGCCGCTACCTTCTTGACTTGTAACCTACTATAGATCCCTCGATAATCGCCTGCTCGGCACACACGACAAGTATCTGAGTGAGAAACACGTGACTAAGAACCAGTAAACATCAACCACATCTTTCTTATGCCCGCGTACACACGCACATGCGTTTTCGCGTGACGATACAATAAACCAAGGAAGCGCACCCCGTAATCTTACTTCAATACGAGTTTGCAGAAAAGGTTCCCTTTATTCTCTTAGAAACTGAATCTATTGACAAGTTGCATTAAAAGAAAATAAAACCAACCTTCAGACAAAAATGAGAGAAGCCTACGCTCTATTCGAGCGCGCTCAGCTTGCACCTTGAAAATGCGTGTACTCTAGTTCACGTCCACTTGACGTGCCAATGCACATATTTTTCCTCACTGCGTTCAACCATAATATTCAAAAACTCGCAGCTTGCGTCTTTATATTGTGCGCTATTTTCCCTATCATTCCCTGCACTAAGGCAGTTAAAATCACTTTACAATAAGAAGTCGATAATTTCAAAGGTACTTTTCAATGTGTTCAAAAATTATTAAAAGTTCCTCCGCCTTAGTGGGGGCGTATATACACATCTACCCGCCAAGTACGCGACAATATTGCCTATGCTTTGTTTCACCCTTATGTCCAGACACAGCCGATGTCTCGAGTTTATTGGACCAATCAGAAAACGTTGCAAAGCACCATCATGGCGTTCGTCACGTTTCTGTAGATAAAGCATAAAATTGTTAAGCTAAAACACATTAATAATTTGCTTTATTTACTCCGATAGGTTGGACCATGATCCAAACATAACATTTTAGAAAGCATAGTCTTATCGAAACAAATCTAATCGCTTTCAAACCAGTTGCAGTCTGCTCTTATTTTCTGGTGTAAAGGTAGAACAACCTCTGTGCTGTGTCCTAAATGCAGTCAGGATAGTAGACCGGAGATTTCTAAATGCATTAGCATCAAGGTGATTTGATAACACGCAAAATGCATTAGTGGTGACGACAGGTAAAGTGCTCCTGCAAGCAAGGATCAATATGGCAGGCCTCCTTTGAACTAACACCAAAAATGGTTGATGTGAGGACGAACCTTTTACCAACTCCTACAAAGGAACAGGTCTGATTAGTGTTTTTTTTTGTTATGTGGAATATATTTCCAACGTCGTTAAAGGTTCCTGCAGCAAAAGGTATATAAGTAAAATAAATATATTAAAGTGCTAGTATCTGATGAGAACATTTTATGCAAACAAAATCAAGTTAGCTCAGGTGAGTGAGATAATTGCCATATGAATTAGCTGAGATAAATAAGATGATTGCCTTCGCTGCCGCATTCTGCGACGGCTCACTTAAAACAATGTTAACCCACCTGGCCCACCCTACATGCAATTTGCGGAGCCACTCTGGGGTGACTTGTAACGAAAAGAAAACTAGTCATAGCTGTCTATAAAACAATCTGTCGACGAAACGACGGGTCAATCAAACGATCTGACAATGTAACTCTGTTCGATGAAGCGATTGCCACCGCCAATCAGAGGCGTCTGCCGGGAAACGTTCGAGGTAATAAATTTTTCAGCTGCCGGGAGGGTAGACCCTATAGCCTAAAATTTCCCCGGTTCGTGTTTGCTTCGCAAACTTTTCAGCCCTATAAAAGCTTATTAGTAATTTTTCACGTTTCGCAGATCGCTTGCACGTTTGTACTTGCCTACAGAACAGGCTGTATCTAATAAACTTGTAGGACATTCTAAAACAATATATTGTGTCTGTTTCAAGCCTATTTTCAAATACCTCCACATGTACAATTTATTTTTGTGTTTCCTCTAGGTTTTAAATAGGTTAATTATTTTAGGACATCTCAAATTAGAGAAAGCCAAACTTCCAGACGGTTATAATTATAATGCAATTAAATACAAAGGTGCAAGCGAGCCGGACAAGAATGACGAAAATAATCCCTGGATAAGGGGAACAAGAGGGACAAAGGAAAAACATATATCTCCAAACAGAGCTCGGTGACTGGTGAGCGACCGAAAATGAAGAGGTCCCGGGTACCGAACCCGGGACCTCTTCATTACAGGTGGAGCGCTCTACCAACTGAGATAACAATGAGGTGGACGTCAGAAGAGCAAACGGGTTTTATCAGTCTATCATTTTCGTCACTCTTGTCCAGTGCGCTTGCACCTTTGCATTTCATTTCATTACAAGTATAACCTTAAATTGCAGGCTTCACCTTTGTTGGTGTTAGACTGGTGGCAGCTGATAAAACCCGTTTGCTCTACTGACGTCTAACCCCTGGTTAGTTTAGTTGGTAGATCCCTCCACCTGTAATGGAGAGGCCCCGGGTTCGATAGCCGGACCAGGCGGATTTTTTCGGTCGCTCACCAGTCGCCTAGCTGTGTTTGGAGACTTATGCATGTCCTTTGTCCCTCTTGTTCCCCTTCTCCAGGGATCATTTTTGTCATTCCAGACGGTACCCATTTAGAGCTAATGAATAATTTGCATGAATATTCAAAGGGCGCGTTTAGATGTGTGGGCACGTGGCAGGTCGAACGGGCGCCCGCATCCAACGTGTACCGTATCAAACAGGTACCACATTAAACGGGTCCCGCATCACACGGGTACCGTTTGAAGCGGGTACCCGCATCCATATCACGTTTGATCAAAACGGGTCGACAAGTTTGCAACTTATCTTATTCAGACAGGTCGACCGGTTTGCCACCCATTTGAATTTCAAATGCTTTTTATCGGCGGGAATGCCACCATATCTGCAACGTTAAATTATTTCCTCAACGAAAATATCCTCTTCACACGCGCCACACATAAAAAGTCCAAGGACACCTAAGCACTCCTTATGAGTTGTGAATGCGAAAGCATGAATGTCGTTCTGCCGCTTCCTTAGTTTGTCGGCGGCGTTGTCGCGTGGACAGCCAGGTTTCGACGGACGACAGCCGAACGCGCGCTCTCATGAAATGGCAACGACACGCTCAGCTCGGCCGTGCACCGTCCCTGAAGTTTTCGCGAACGGGCTCTGCCGCCTGGCCCGCACCACTGCACCGCTCTTACCGGCGGCGGGGCCACTGCGTGCGCTGCGCCGCCATAAACTGAGCTTCTCTGGCGGCTTCTTGTTTTTTTTTGTTTTTTTTAACTACGCTGCACAAGAGTTATTGGGAGCCATGTTCCCTGGTGACGCGCGCCAGCCAATGGGAGCATAATCCATCAGAAATTGGCTTCACTTCGCTCCGTTGGGAAAGGGGATTTTAGGTGTCGTTTGGCCAACGCTTGACGTGGTTTTAAAGCTGATGACGTCGGTTCGCTGCATGGGATAGTTAATGCTTTCACATTAAAAACAAATGATTTCAAGACTCCCAAAACCGCACTCACAACCGAACCACTCTTATCCCATTTCGACGATGTAAGTTATGTCAAAATTAACAAAGATTCCACTGGCTATATCCATGGCGACGTCTTGATCCAAAAGTGTGACACACGAGAGCATGACGTCGCCCATGCCAGTGGTAATTTGTCTAAAGCAGAAGACAGAAATTATGCCGTTACGGAACAATAATGCTTTGCCGTCATTTGGGCCATGAGCAAAATTGGACCTTAAAGTTTTGGTCGTCCGTTTAAGGTTGTTACCGATGGCTCCGCTTTGTGCTGGCCATCAATTTTGAAATGTCATTCTGGACGCATTGGACGATGGGCATTGAATACCCAAAAATACGGTGCGTTTCTTTGTCATAAGGCCGGCAACCTGACAGTCAGTCCCCGAATACTACATTCGGTCTCCTAAAACGCTCCTGCAGTGCTGTTTTTCCCTTGACATCGAAGTTGAAATTTTCTGTTGAACAACGAAACTTTCAGAAGCATTTCTGCAGTCTGAACAAATCCAACTTCACCTGGAACAAGCAAACACTTGCTGGGCTCTACACAATAGAAATCAACATATTATGTCGTCTCTACTATGGTCATCAAGATAAATGGTGTTCTAAATGATACTAGATGGTGTTAACCGAAAAAAATCTTTAAAGACATCCTACTTGCTTTTTATGAAGATCCCAGGGCTGGACACTTAGGATTTCTCAAAACGTGCTCACGTATTCGCGATACCTTCTACTTGCATGACATATATCTTGGCATCTTCATGTATGTGGCATCATGCATCGCATGTCAACGTAGAAACAAACCGACAACCGCACCATCTGGACTTCTTCATCCTCTTCACCCACCTGATTACCCGTTTTATCAAGTTGGAATCGATCTGTCGGGACTCCTTTTTCATACCCGTAACGGTAACCGCTGGATAATTTTGTTTATGGGCCACTTGTCTTCCTATGGAGAAATGTCTGCCTTGTCATCTGCAAATACTGATGATGTCGTAAATTTTCTTCTCCACAACATAATGTTGCGCCAGGTTACTGCTCGTCAGCTCGTCAGTGGCCGCGGAAATGTTTTCTGACTAACGTGATGCGACACACCTGTTGCGGCCACTGCCCGTACACCAACAACATCATATCATCCCCAAACGAACGGCTTGGTTGAACGCTTTCGCCACATCATTATTGATATGATTTCTAGGAACGTCCAGTGTCACGGAAGCTCATGGGATACTGTCCCACATTCCGTAACCCATACGTAAAATGCAGCTCTCCAAGATACTCACGGGTGCACTTCGTTTTGTTTTCATCTGTACAATTAGAACCCGACAACAGTACTGGACACTTTTATACCCTACCGACAAAACCTAGAACTTCCCAGCAACGTAGCCCAGTTTGTGTGTCGAGCCGAAGAAGTGAGACTCGAGTCAACTTGCCAGTCCCTGCACAGCGACGGACGTCTGAGCAACGCCATTGACATCGCTAGAATCATACGCATCGTTTCGACACACAAACTGGGATATCTTGCTTGGCTCGAAAGTCCTCGCCGCCACCAGGACAAGGATACAAAGCTCCCGCACCGCTACGTCGGTCCCAACCGAATTGTGCAAAAATTGTCCGACTTCATGTATCGCTTGCAGTCAGAGCAACAGACAACTGATAGACGCCGAGTCATCTAGGACGTCGTCCACGTCACCTATATGAAACTGAAAATCTATCCATAA
Source organism: Ixodes ricinus (assembly GCA_037355805.1). NCBI lineage: Eukaryota > Metazoa > Arthropoda > Arachnida > Ixodida > Ixodidae > Ixodes > Ixodes ricinus. The sequence goes on from JAZHYW010000242.1 coordinate 58,303, forward strand.
ACTCCACATCATACTTAGATATTCACTGCGGTTAAGCGGGCCGTAAAAATTCGTGGTTGCCAATGTTACTGTGAAGAACACGAACATCGCGCCTCGCAAGTGACCGGGGCGCCCAACTGCGTGAGTTCAGTCGGCGGGCAGTTTTAGAATTAAACTCGCCTGCGCAGACGCCAGTTTCGGTGCTCGTTCTTTGAATTTCAACGTAGCAATACATTTGTCCAGTCCTAACTTTCACAGGCAGCGTGGTAGAGAAACGCCTAACTTGGCCCAAGTTTAGCAATCCCTAACTTGCACCTAAAGATGTATTACTCAAAGGCGTTAGATAGTTCCAATGTACCTCTCTTCGGCGATACACTGGCTTTTCTCTGACTAAACACAGACTCGGCGTAGTGCCAGATGAACCAAAGATGCCACGTATGAACCGAAGAGCCGCGGGTGAAGCCTAATTTACCTAGTTTCTAAGTAAAAATGGAACAACCACACGTGAGGCCTAATTTTATAATTTCTTCGGGAACTACGGTCCAGTGACGCCTGGGGTTAACCAAACTGCCAGGCATTGATGCCTAACTCTTGTACTTGCTTGAAAATTGAGTGTAAAAATATCCAGAATTTGTTCAAGGAAAATCAGTTTTGGTTATACTTGGAGTTTTGGAGGATTGCAGGGTCCTAAATTTCCAAACAAAAACACATTTTGACAAAAAAACAAAGCTCTGCTATTTGGATTACTTGTTTTTTCCAACTGACAAAAATGGCACATTCTAATTTTTTTTTATGTCTGTCGATTTGTTTTTCCTATGTTGAAGACGTCTGCAGCCTTAAAACCTGGGTCGTAGGTTTTATAAAGTCAGCCGTAAGTCGCAAATCAAAATACATTTGTGTGCCACCTTTTCTCAAAATGCGGAGTATAAGGAGGAATGTCCTAAGAAGACGGACATATCGCAATGAAATGTTCCGCTCCGAGCACGGGTGAGAACTTATTCAGGGTAGAGGTTTAGAGGAGAAATGGATGACTGAGGGTGAGAGAAGGGTTAATAATAATAATAATAATAAAAGCTTTATTTTCATTTCCCATTGCAGGTAATGATGGGGCCGAGAATAAAAGCCGCGATAGACGGCTTGACGAGCTCTCGGCCCCAGTGACATTCTGCAGCAGTCAGAGGGAACAAAATAAAATACAAAAGCATTCAATCAAAGAATAAGCCATTCAACAGATGTCAATTACCTTGCCAATCTTCAAAGCATATAAATATACAAAATCTACGTTTACATAATGAATACAAATACATGAACACCACACCAACATTAGCACACATGTGAGAAAAATTATTGCTCCAACCAAGACAGTACTATTATGCATGCAGTGTATTAATATATATTTTACATAAAAATCCATTGCATCTTGCTATAATAAAAAAAGTCTAAATAACATCTGAGTTTGCAAAGCTCTTCGACTTGTTGGGCAATTCAGTTAAAACTAAGATAGAAAAGGGAGTTCGACCATGTTTCCAAAGGGGGCATATATTATCGATGTCAGACCCTGGAGAATACTCTCATCTTGGCTCGTTCATTATCCTGTCACCGAGCCTGTTAGTGCCTAGAAGTCAACATTCTTTGGCGATCCCGGTATCGAAGTGGTTGCACAAGTAGAGTCCTGTACTCAGTTGTATTCCATTTATTTACCAGCACTTGTCGGTTCGCAAGCAAAATACGCGCTCGTTTCGCAGACTAATGAAAGAGGCGAGCGAGCTGGAAGGAGATTTCGGGAAAAATATGCAAAAGTGTATACGCATGAGATGTGGATAAATGTATTACTCTATTGGGGCCGAATGTTTTGCAAAATGAAAATAACGTTATCTATATAAGTTTTTTCGGTAGTTAGGAAACTGATTTCGGCAATGTGAGTGGACTAATGCTAGGGATTTGTGCAAGAATACTAATCATCATGAAAAAAGTTATTGCTCTATGCAATGTAGAAAGAAACAATGTAGGAGGGAATGCTTCTGAAAAGACACGAACTTTCATTAATGTGGCAACACACTCTTCTGCCTAATTTAACGTATTCGAACGAAGTGACCGAGTTCAGCTGAAAGGTGATTTAAGGTTTGCGTGTTTACATGCAGTGTAAATAAAAGGGTACATTCTGTTAAGGCGGCAGATTTATAAAAATAAACGTTTATTTTGGATTTACATTTTTGAAAGGCTTTATGAATATTTATTTTAAGCTGTGAAAGCTAAAATAATGCTGATCTGTGCAGTTTAGCTAAACGTCCAGGAGTATATACTATAGAAGAGTAATCATCGTCGTAAGTCAAGTGATTAGCTAAAATTTGTTAAATAGGTTTGCTTGATAAAGATCACGATGTGGTTTTAATTAATAACTTGCTGAGTCATGAAAAATACGAAATAAGTAAAATTTAGAAGCATTTCTTGCGTGTGGAATGCCCTTTGATGTGCAAAAGTCACGACCTGTACAATAGGTGTATATCGGGAATACTGTCGCATATAGAACAACTTTGCTTTGTATCTGGAGTGACGACATATGTGTAAGTAAAGGTAGTTGGCCTGACTCAGCTTTATTGTTTAAAAGTAGAACCTCGCAATTGAACTGGCAAACATTTATTTTATTTCGTGTTCGTGTATGAGATAAAACACTTACTGTGTCAGCAGTATGAAGTGGCAGAACAAAATGTAGACACAAACAACCAAGACAATAAATTAGAATAACTTACACGCAGGGTCTGCTCCTTGAAATTCGAGATAGGTACGTACAAAGCGCGACATTGTTAGCGCGAACAAGCGATCGCCAGTTTTTGCAGTTTTTCTTTTTAAATACAAAGGGATGTCATTCGAGTTATTATTACTACGGAGAGAGCTCATTTAGTTCTATAATGTAAGCGATAAAATTTCGTGCTCGCTAATACTAGATAGGAGTAAAATTCGGAAATGCGCCGATGTCGTGTTCGCGCTAACAGTGTCGCGATGTGTACCTCAGTATTTCAGTGGGCTAACTTGTTCTTTCAACACGGCTGAATATGGAGCAAATCAAGTTTTACATGCATTTAAAGGTGTTCCGTTTTACAACAAGCTAGAGCACAGTCAAAGGCTGGGAGACATACACCCATCTAACCTGAGACGAGCAGCGCGATGTCAAGGCAGATTCCCTGCGCTCGATTGAATCACCCGAGAATAACACCGATAGATACACAACGTATATATACCATAACCCTGCGCTTACGGGACCGCTTGATTTGTGCCGCACACGCGGCGCTATAACTGGTCGTGAAAGGTTAAGTAAATTTTCCATAAATTTCACGACTCGACTGTTTTTTTTTCTTCTAAATAATTATCGCTTATTTTGTCTACCTATTGTCAAGGACAAAAGCGCTGTCGAGATAAGTCATCATCAATGTAAATACTTACATTTAGAATTATAACTACTTAAATTGATAAGGTTGCGCAATAAGCATTTTGTGTACTTCACTGTTGGGACACTATTTTCCACTAGTTTTTTTGTTTAGCATGGCGTGGTTTTATTTCGAATCAGACGTATCAGCTTGCAAAACGACACAGCCTTTCCGAGTAAAAAAGTAAAAGTAAAATAGAATAAAGGAGGCACCTATATAAAAAAAGTATCGTTGCCCATATAGAATGTGGTCCTTGTGTGAATACAATCAATGCAAATATTCACCAACCAAAAAGTGTACCCACCTGGGCGTGCCTGCATAAACGAGATTCAATGGAACCCCAACGGATCCATGGAAAATATGGAAAGCATCCTGATGCGGCCGTTTTTGCGAACCCCATTTTTGAAATACGTCTAGAGATTAAAGAAAATCAATGAAATAATCTAAACATGATTATTTATCCTTCTGAAGCCTCACTGACTTGTGAAACATTATAAAGGCAGTAGTGAGTTGCGTTTCTTTCAGAATCCTGGATGATTAAACTATGCACAAATTTGAGACGACTCATGTGTTTATCTTCTTTTTATATATATTTTTACACATTTAAATTGAAGACAACTTGCCACCTACGTTATCAGCTGAACAAGCGATGAATTTTTAATTTCTGGGTAATTTTATTCAGCATTGGAGGTGATGCGTTAGAAGTAACTGGGTTATCGGTCGCGTGTTGAGTTTGTTCGGTAACGTAGTAACATTCTCGATACATTTACGAAGCAGTAACGTGTAACCTACTTACGATACACATTTTGAATAACGTGTAACATAATTACGTTACCTGCTACTGTTTTCTTCATAAAACTTTAAAAAATCGTACTTCAGTTTTTTTCGTGTTTCTAAGCTTGGCGCCAAAAAAAAGAAAATGAAAATGCAATTTCTAAAAAAAAAAACATGTAATTGTTTCTTAGTTATTTTGTTTGTTTTTTAGCGTTTTTTCTTGTGAGTATTTAGGTTAAACCGTAAAATAGATAAATGAATTATGATAGAGTTTCCGCATAAATATGTTTCTTGAAATATTGTGCTTATGCGTACCGGTCAGGTCAAAACAGTAAACCGTGTTAATTCATCTTTTAAAAAAGTAACTCCAACGCAACATGCGTTGCTTTTGATCAGTACCGATAACGGAAACGCCTTCTTTTTATTTTAGGTCACGTAGTGTGGTAACGCGTTCCGTTTATCTGCAAGTAACGAGTGACCTATTTCGTTACTTTTTGCGGTAACACCTACAAGACTGTTTATTTCTAGCTTTTTTTTCCATTTTGGTGCGATGATCATATATATCAGTAAGTACAAGAACAGGTATTTTAATGGCAGCACAATACTTTACGGATGCCAAAGAATAGGAGGTGGTCGTTGCTTTAATATTCGATACTTTTAATTTGATACTCAAGCTTTTTCTCGAAGATCGTATTCAAAGTGTAACACGTCGCGCCACGTGCTAAGCATCAAATTATCTTTTACGATTTACAGCGTTCCTCTTTTTAGAGTTAAAATTCTGGGTAACTGTGTCTAGTTTATGAGAAACAATACATGACATAAACCTTTGTTTCAATGACTAGTTCAATTGTCCTTTTCAGATCCACTTTTGGGGAGAAGACTCTTGTCGCGACATTCTCCAGCTACGAAGTCTTTCAAAGGTAAGTTTGCGCACGACGACTTTAGTTTCAGCATACGTGTTAAGCAGTATGTTCTAAACACAACTCTAACTATGTGCACACTGCGTGGCATGCTAATCAGATTCGTAAAATAAACACATACACACATTGTCTCTTCCAGAAGGTATGGCGTCATAATTATTTTCAATCACGTTCAGTAATGTGAATAAAATGATTGTGTTACTCAGAGTCTTTTCGTAATCGTTTTCACCTCTCGAAGAAGGATACATCAAGTGGAATGAGAAATAACGTCAGCGTTAGGCAAGCGCACAAGGAACCGGAGCGCATTCCCAGAAAATCAAGAACACAGGAAAGGGCGCATTTCATTCACTTTGTGATCGCGACCCGCACTCCTCTTTCCAAGAGGCCCCTGTCACTGGGAACGACTTTCTGACAAACGATGTGAGCAGGGCGCGTGAACTTCCCGTAAATGACATGTCCAAACATTAAAATACCAAATAAAAAAGTTGGGGCTTTCGGAAAAACCAGAGTGCCAAGGGAAAGTCAAAAGCACAGAATAATGAGAATCTTGATTCATTTTCCCTTTCTTGTATTGTCCTCGCCTCGCTCTCCTCCAGTCTGCCACTTTAGCGGATTTGAGACATTGGCATTTGTTTTCTATACAATGTTTACGGATGAAGCAACGTTCCCGTCCCCAATCCATTGAAAACACATTTGCTTCTTTTTTTTGCAGTAAATCACCTCCTTCTGGAGTTGCGTAGAAGTAAAAGTGTCCCACAATTCCTTTTTCGTTTACCCATCAGAGCGTGCAGAAGCTCCACGTGGGACTTTCACCAAACTTCGCTCACTAACTTCGTTGTCGAACCGCGAAGTGTTCTCGCTACACTACAAAGCGGCCCGCTTCTACTTCCATCTTTCTTTGTTGGACGTTGCGTTTTATTCCTCGCCTCGCTGTCCTGTCAGCACCTAACTCGCTTCGTCCATTTAAATTCAGGACGCGTCTTCGCGAAGAACACGGCATCGGCGGCACGAACAGTGGTGGTTACTAAAGAAAATTGAGGAAGCGTAATAGAGGAAATAAATATCTATAAAGCAAGACGTGTCGTGTGTTAGTGCCCGCACAAGTAGAAGTGTAGAGCCGCTTGGGTATGCCGAAGAAGGTTTCGTATAATGCGAGTTACGACGGATTTTTAGCTGAAGCCAACTACAAGGCGCGAAGAGAAACACGGAAAACGTAACGTCTGTGCCCATGGGAGAGTGCGCTGTTTTAATTACTGTTAAAGGGAACCTCGTAAAGTGTGTGGCACGAAAATTAAATTACCCTGGCAATACCGTCGCTCGGAAGGCGTATAATGGAGATCCAAGCGAGGCAAGAGTTCTCTGTAAGCTTTTTTGCGTTCCTTGCTGCCTTGCGTTAAGACAAACAGGACCCTTGAACGACATTGGTGCGAAGACATGCACGATCATGTTATAAAGGAACGTAACTCACCTAATAACGACAATAATTTTCTTGTGTTAGACATAAACATATGAACGGCTTCGTTGAAAAAGAAGCTCTTAGACATGTGAACAACTAAATCGATTCGTTGCGGCCTTACAGTGTGCCGCCCGGAGACCCCAGGTATATCCAAAAAGAAATCAAAGTGATGATAGCGAACCGGGAGCACTCGATCTGTCAGGTCACGATTAATACCCCGGGCGGACATCGTGCGTCGATAAAGGTGGCGCGTGTGGGCTCATGAAATATGGATCCTCGTGTGGTGCAAGCGGGTACAGGGGCCTCCTTCTCTATCTGGCCAGGAATCGCTTCATTCTCTCCGACATCTATTAATGGTCGGCTCAGACAAATACGTGCGTGCGCGCAGACAGGCGGGTAGAACGCCCTCAGGAGGTGCACAAGGCGCCCCTTGCGCCGATCGTGCTTCCTTTTTAGAAGGACCCTGGAATCGAACGGTCCGCGAAAGACGTGTACTTCGCCAGAGGAGCAGAAGCGCTTTTGCCATTGGTCAATGTAGGCGCCGTTGTTGGCCACGAGAATGGGCGGCACTAACTGGCGGCTCCTCTTTCGACATAGTACTCGGAATCACGTGGCAGTTTCTGCACGTGGTAGATTGTGGTTCAGGAACTTCGTTCATACTTAATGCATAATTAGACATTTTAAGCGATTATATGAGGTTTCCTTTGACCTAATCTTGTCGTCGTGCTGTCTATTAAATTTAAACACCAGCAGCGCGACCGACAGCGGCGTCGCGGCCAGCTGAATGAGACATAGCTTTGTGTTATCGTGCTGACAACGACGATGCTGTTAATGGGCACTGTCTCGGAAGCTTGCCACACTACCGGTCAGATTTGGGTGGCATGGTTTCCGGGGCAAGTTTCCTCTTTCTCCAGCCTGTCGAAAATAGACAGAGAAAACAGAAATCGAATTGCGTCAAAGGTCGTGCACGCAACCCGCTTGACATTTCGATGGTTGGTTTTCCGCAGTTCCCGAGTCCCTTTCTGGCTGTCGTAGATTGTGAAAGCCAATCGAGCTTTGAAATGCATTGACGCGCAGCATCACTACATCACCTTCTGCGGTAAGGTTTTGAGCTCAATGCGGACGTAATGTTCGGCAGAAGAATGACTAGTCTGACATAGCGCAACTAGCGCCAGCAACTACCGATGCATGGTAAAGCTCAATCCGCGTTAACGATTGTGCCACCATAAGTTTGGGATAAAAATATCTACACGACAAATAAAGTGAACGTACCACATATTGAGTAGGTAATTGATACGGTGTTTGTTTCAGCTCTACGTCAAAACAAACCATTATAATTAATCGACCAGTGAGCCTCCTTGCGACGAGAGTGCCCGGCAGTGCAGCACAACACTCTAAAAAAGACAAGGGGATGAAAAAAAATAAGATGGCCTTTCAAACAAAAAAACGAGAAAAAGGCTGACTGTACTTACACGTAAAGGTCCCACCTAAAAAAAAAAAAACAAAGCGCCTGTTTGCAGTACTAGCGTAGCAAATGCAGTCGTATCCCAGAATGTGTTTTGTTAGCGTGAAGAAATTGTTTACATATGTGGAGACAGGATGGTGCCAAGTGGCCCTGTGTCGTGCAAGCTATGCCCGTGAGCACTCCGTGGGTGTCTTACGTGTGGTTGTCATACGCTGCGGTTGCAGTGTAAGTAGGACTTCCTCGGAGCTTGTTAAAGTGTGAAATGCAGTAGCTGTAGAGTGCGGAAAAAATAACAATTGGAACGCGGCAGCGCCGAGCAGGGTCCTGGCACGAGCTCGGGGCAAGAGAGATCCAAACACAACCGGAGGCCCTTGAACCCAATGCGGCGAAGGAGTTTGCTCGTTTTTCTACGATTTTCTGTCACTCTCTCTTGCGTTCTTTATCTAGGGAAACCCGGAGCCCACTCTTTTCGCGGTCCAGAGCGCCGATGTATGCTTGAACACGTGATGCTTTATTCGCGCCGGGATTAATACGGAGAACTCGAGGAAGAGGTTCGGCTGGCACTTGTGTCCAATCGGTGACGAGACGGCGCTGCGTCAGTGTACAGCTGACAGCCGGCCTTTTGATTTCCGTTGCTCGCACCTAACCGGATATGGTTAAATGTCAGCCATAGTACGTATTTTGTGTTAACAAAGGGTGGCGCGGGCATCTTGCATTTAGGACGGCAAGACAGTCGTGGGCGAGTCCTTGCTAGGCTTCGCCAGTGGAGTTTTGCGGCAGCTCAAATCAGTGGGATCGTGGTCGTTGCAGCTGCTTCAGGGATCCGTAGATATTTCGGCCGTCGTCGAGGCTTGTAGTTTGAAGTGCGTCTTACTTTTCTGTTGCTGTTTGAAGTCCAAACGCGTACGAAAGGCTTGCAGAGGCATGCCGGTTGGTCTTCGCTGGGATGTAACCGACCGAAGTTGACGGAAAGGAAGATGTGTTACAATTCAATCAGAACCTAAGCCAAACTTAAGATAGTTTCACCCGTAAAAATCTGAATTTGTTTTTAGGTTTTGTCGTATCCGCATTTTGTGTAATAGTAAAATCCAAATATGCAGAGCCAAGTGTTTTTGCAGCAAGGAGTTAAATAACAGGCTGCTTTTACATAGATGCGAGGCTAGCGCATCGAATTAAGAGCGAACCAATCACACGCACCCAGACTTTCCTCTTTCTCTCCTACTCACTCACAATAGTCCTATCTCGACTCGAAGCACTACGGTCGGATCCATGTGTCCTCGGCTACATAATCAGAACAAAACGAAGCGGAAAGGATACTTGCTCCCATCACGTTATTTTGGTAATCACGTCGAAATCGAGCGAAAGCAGCTCTCCAGTTTGTTAAACTTACAGCTAATCGGACACGAATAGTAATTCTGACGAGCCTAGCCCATATTTCTTCGCATTAACGCACAATGTGTTTTGGGCTGTATTTCATGCGAAAAGTATAACGCTCTAGTGCAGTGGTTCTCAATTAGGGTTCCGCGTACCAATTGGGGTCCTCGATGCCATTTTTGGGGTTCGCGAAATCCTCGCTTCAGCCGTCAACACCCTCCCCCCTTTTCTCCCCCTCTTAGAAAAAAAAATATTGACCTTGGCTCGGTGGCGCAAGCTACCGCCCGTTATAAAGGGTACAGCCGTTAACAATTATCCGTCCATTCATCCTTTTTCTTGATGCTTCTCAATTTTCTTGTCTATCACACTAAAGGATTTTCCTTTTCGAACTGCAATTATACTCGTTTTCCCATAAATAAGTATACTAAGAAAAGTCTGGCTCCTCACGGATCATTACTAATTTTCGTTTTTGTTTAAAAAGTAAGATATCTGTAGATGCATTTTAGATTATATATATGCAATCTTATCAGGACGTACACATTTCAAACGCCAAAAGCATCACTTCTTTTTATGTTAACGAAATTTTGTAAAAACTACTTCACGCAAAAAATGAACAATGTGCAAAACGTTTTTTTTAGAGGTTAAATGGAGTATGGTTGGCTTATTTTCCACCCCTTCATTCCCTTCCTGACCCCCTTCCCCGCTAGTGCTGGGTCTCCGATCACATTGGCGAGATCCCTAGGGGTCCCCGACATATCCATGCTTAAGAACCACTGCGTTCGTGTGACGAAAAGGAGTTACACGTAGGCCAAGGCAACATAAAGCATCTATAGCCCATATCAGGTAATGCATAGGTACCCAAAGCCTATGTAAGACATACTTACATAAAACTCATACCGAATCATACCTTGGAACAATTCATTGCGAAATGCAAGATTCGGCGAAGGTATGAGCGGGAATCGAAGCCGCGATCAAGCGATCCGAATTCCGACACATTGCTCGGAGCCACAAAAAGAGCAGAAAGAGAGTGCAAGCTGAAGGCCTAAGTATGACTGTCTCCCGACGGCCGCCTGGGGTAGTGCGCAACAGTTCGTGGCGAGTGATACTTAAAATAGCTTACTTAGTCCGCAGGCAACCTTTGAAGGCAAATAATACTTACTAGTCCAGCACACCAAGTCCGCAAGTGGCCATCGGCGCCGAGCCATACTTAGTTCGTCTAGTTAGTCCGCAGTCGACTATCGTAGGCAAGTGAGATTTAGTCCACAAGCAAACGTCGGCGGCGAGCCATACTTAGTCCAGCATCTTAGTTCACAGACGAACGTCGGAGGTGAGTCATACTTTGGCCGGCATACTTGGTCGGCAGGTGATCGTCGGGAACGATTCATATTTACAGAAGCATAGTTAATCCACAAGCGTTTTCCGGGGGCGATCGAGTTATACCTAGTCCAGCATAATAAGTCATTTTATATAGTCATAGTCATTTTATATAGTCATTTTATATAGTAGGTGACGAAAAATTGTTATACGTGGAAAGTATCGAGTGCTGAGTTTGAAGTGTCGAAGGGTCTCCATAAACAATACAAAGCGAATAAACGTTATCTTTAAAATATAAAAATCTTATCCGTATACAACTACGGTGAAACACACTAATACGAGCTAGCATTCATCTGTTTCGTCGGTGCATCCGAGTCTCTAGCAAAATAAAAGAAAAAGTTGAAGCCTTCAATATATATATAGATGTTCCAAGCAAGCAGAAGACCGCCTCAAAAAATGCAATTACGTTTGGAAAGAAGTGTGATCCTGAAGTCAGGGAGTTGCAGGATGATTGACCATTGCAATGTAAAAGGTTACTGATCGATAACACCCGTTAAACGGGTTAAGATAATATTGTTCTTCTACCTTTGCTCTTTAAAGGTGTTAGGCGAAATCAGCCGCCAGGGGTACTAATCCATAAAAGTTTAAAAAAAATATTCCGCACAATAATAATACAATTGTAAAATCATATTAGATTAATAAATGTTGCTCTAAAATATTGCCAATCGATAACTATATCTTCTGCGAACGCGTTTTTTTTCTGATAGTAGATTATTCGATGCTGAGAAAATTGTCCTGCTATGGTTTTCCAAGTGCCTGTTTTCGGAAGCGTTCTACCTAGTTCGAATAGTCATGTAGCAGCTGCGGCTAAACAAACACAAAATATTTTTCAGCTTACAGATATTCTGCAGAAATGGGCGCTCAAAACTATAAAGACCATCCTTCCGGATATCGTTGTATGCAGCCGACGGCATAGCACAAATATCACTACAATTTTCGACATGGTAAAGTATAACTCAGTAATTCAGATTTCAGATTTCTCTTGCCGATGGTATACTCTAATTCAGTATTTTTTCCACAAGGTTCGTTAAAAGTTGATTGTGACTTTTATTCCCCGGTACAGTGATAGCGACAGCTGCGACAAGTCACGGCGAAGTCATTGGGCGTCGGCGTCGGATGCGCGCACCGTGGGCTGCAAAAACAAAAGCTTTCGGAAAAAAATTTACATCTGAGCATTTTGTTGCGAACGCTTTTGCTTCTCCTTTGTTCCTGAGCACGTGAATGCGTGCCGGCCGGCACGAGCTCTTGTCATTGACACTGTTACAACGGCCTCATGTTAGCGGCTATTATTTACAGCCATAGTTGTTATCGGTTCTTCCCACCCATGGAAAGGGCGTCATTTATTGATGTTAATGTGGTGGATTGTGATTTTTAGGGGTGAAGCTCCTTAGGGGCTAGCCATGTCGGTATGTCCGTCCGCCGTCCGCCGTCCACCGTAGGCCGGCGTCGGGTGCACGTGCTTCTGCTCGTGAGATCACGTGCTCACGAGCACGTGAGCACATGCTCACGTGCTCGTGTAGGGCAAAAAAAAATTGAAAAAAATGATGAAAACAATTATGAAAAAAGAAAAAGAAGAAAAAAAAAGAGTAGGGGGTTCTGAGATGCCATCCCATCTGTCTGCTTAAAAAAAGAAAAATAATAAAACCACACATTCTCCTACTGCCATGAATGAAAAGGACCGAAAAGCTCGGCATGCAGCGCCTCAGCGTCTACGTAGACAGCAAGCTGCTCCGGAGACCAGGGCGCGAGAAGCTGCTGCACAGCGTCAAAAACGCCAAGCGGACCCGGAGTTGAGAGCTCGGGAAGCGGTGGCAAAGCGTCAACGCCGACAGCAAGCAGCAATGCCTATGACCAAGATCAGTATCATCAGCACCACCCGAGCTTCGCCCCAATCAACATCATTCACCACATGGAGATGCGGTCATTTTTCGTTGTTAATGTTCTAGTGGGTGTTGTAGGGTGTGCGTCAACGATGTGGCTATATTCACAAAACAAATTGCCCGCAGCACGCGGTTATCGAACGTGGGTCCGCTGCATGGGAACCGAAGGCGCTAAAGGTCAGCTAGGCCACAGCTTTTGTCTTCTTCACTGCCTGATTTACGCTAAAGCGTTAACAACCCTCTCAATACTTAGTTTTCTTGTAGTACCCGATGCCCCCTGCACTCGCTCTCGGCGAAAAAACATAGAATACACCGTTGTAGCACTTTGAATTCCAAGAGATCGGGCCGAGAGAAGGTCTTGCACGCGCTTTGGAACAAAAAAGAAACAAAAGCGTTCAGAAACAGAATAGGCAGATGTATATTTTGTTCCGAACGCTTTAGTTCACTCACTCGACGGCGAATAAATGCGACGCCGATTCCAAACGCCTTCGCCGTGGCTTGTCCCAGCTATCACTGTGACTGATTCGTGGATTATCCTAAGACTGATAAACGTTGTTCAAAATCCTAAGTATTGTGGAATGAGTACACTTTTTACTATGCCCGATTCGATCAAGCCGGGCTCTAGTCATTCCCAAGAAAGTTACTCAACACGTTCATTTGAACAGTTTACTAACCCACATTCCGTCGTCCCAGGTCCTGTCCTCCTCCGTCGGCGGCTTTAGCTGTTCGGATCCCTACATGAATCAAGACCCTCCGCTAAAGACTGCCTATGAGTCGAAACTCTCTTTTGACAAGACCTCCATTGAAGCCTCCCGATAAAAAGAACATAAAGACTGTCCCTCAAAAACTCTGAAGTGATGACCGTCAAATCAAGAATTTTAAATGAAGGCTCCCAAATTAAGGCTTAAATTAAGACCTCCCAGATTCAGCTTGCTATCCCCCTATATAACCAGCCCGACCCCTTTGTTTCACGCCAAACCTCGCTCTCACCGACAATCTCGTGCCCATATAAGGCCACGGGCGTGCGATACGGTGCATGTCTGGCGAGACATCCCGGCTCGGTACTGTAACGTGAACCAAAACAGATGTTTGCGCCGGTCGGCAAGCGGGGCACGCCATTCTCGGCGCTGTTTACGTGGCGGGGTTCAAATGGTCCCAGATTGGCGGGAAATGTCGGTTTTGGCACAGCAGATGTTGGACGAGTCAACAAGTGTGAACACCGACGGGGAATGTCTGCAACGCCAACTGGCACGTGAAGTCAAAGCCAAAATTTCTCCACTGTCTACAATGGGTTGTAGCATCCGCTTCTCACACAGTGGACCAAGGTGGATTCCCGCGGGTGAAAAGAAATGTTTCTCAAGGATTTTGAAATATCGACGAAAGACACCCTACAACGCCAACTACTACGCCACCAATACCAACTCCAACATCAGAAACGGACGTCATTTCCAGTGTTGGGTGTTGGAGGGGGGGGGGTGCCCTTCACGGTTATCTTCGTAAAATCTCCCAAGCGCGCAGCTATGTCAGCTTCTCGAGATGTTCCCGGTGCCTGTCCAGATGTTGCTGACATTGTTTCGGCAGCTCCTTCATTTTGACGTATAAATAGGTGGGCAGCGTGGCTGCAGTTTACCGAATGTGTTCTTGTGATTAATTTGTCACCGGCTGTGGTCCTTCACCAAACTGTTGTCTCCATTTGTACTCTTTTCCGCGACATCGTGTTTTCACAGTGCTCTGTTAGTAGTCTTCTCAAAGCTTTAGATGGTTTAAAAGTCTCCTACATCACACAGTTCATTACGCGTCGTTGCACCACACCTATAAACAAAGTTTCTAGCCCCCATGACAGCTTGAACATCTGTGCATACTCCAAATACGTCACTCGGGGCAACAAAAGTAGAAAGATATGCATCATCTCTGCCCTATATCATCGGTCATATACCATAAACACGTGTTCCTCAAAAAAGAAGAAAAACATAATCAAGCCTCAAGCACACCCCCCTCGGTAAGTGCAGCATTCACTATCAAAACAAACCGCAACAAACAACGCTCTGCCACACGCTGCGAACCAAAATAGCTTCTCCGCCAAAACCAAGGCTTCTTCTTTCCCCGGCGCCACGGCAATCCGTCCGCGTCACTGTTTTTGTTATGCGCTTTTCCAGAGAGCCTATCTCCCCTCAGTCGCCATTATTCAGAGCACGGCTTGCGGACTGAAAGGATTGTGAGCGCGGTGGCACTCGGTGCCATGCCTGGCAACCATTAACCCCGAGGCCTATTCGCTTATCTCTTAACGAACTCCGCGAGAGACGTTCTGCGCCGATGATTGCGTCCCGAAAGAAGCCGACTTCTTCCTTCTTTTCCTCCGAGGTCCCCAAGGCGTTCCCGAAAGTCTCGCGAGCGAACGCGGATGCGATTTCAGTTGGCGGCATACGCCCGCGTGAAAGCGTCGCGCCGCGCCTTTTCCCGAGCGCATGTGGGGCTCCGCCAGACTCGCCTGTCTGTCGACGTAGGTCAACATCGCGTCAACTTCACTAAAACCCAAAAGCAACATCTAACAAAAATAAACTACTTGAAACGGGTTTAGTTTCGCGGGCACAATATTTCGGTAATTCAGCGAAGCGTAGTGTATAGGAATATTTCGCGGGCACAAAATTTTCGGGATGGGGAGTGTTATGCATGCATTTGTTACCATAGGAAAACGCATTGACGGGGCCTATTCTTCGCAATATTACAGGAGTCGCGAAAGTCAAGAAAATTAGGTCATCATGAATATTAAGTCGTTTACAGTTTTCTGTATGCCATGCTATAGGTACGCAAGCACAGACTTCGGTTCCTCACTTACTTCCTGTACAATAAATAGCAACATGAAAGACACATTAGACGAAGCAATCTTAGGCGAATCTGCTGAATTAGCTTTTGCCTGGCCCAAATTCATTAGGGTGAGGATCGGACTGAACCTTTGTTCTACGGCCTGAATCAAACTAATTGTTTGCCGTTTAAAGCGTCCGCATAAATTGGTTTCTGAACGTGTCAAGCTGAGATTTCATACTAAGGTGGCGGAAGAACGGGCTATAATTGTATAACAACTTCCCTAAACAAACTTACCTCAGTAAGTAATGAGAAGTAAAGAAGTTCTGCTGACGAAATACAGAACCGTATGCTAACAAAAGGCGGATAATTGGCGCAACAGCCAACAGATGGCGGCATGTAAGATGGCTGGTGTTTAGAGAGTCAGTAATACAGAGAGTGTGCAACTGCGCGATTGGGTCACGCGGTTTAAGGCCGCGTTTGCAATCCGAGCTTTGAGGAGGTCCAGAAAGCGACGGTCGTCTGCAAACGTCTCCACCTTCTTGTTTGCTTTCCTAATCTCCACTCGAAAGCGCGTCGCATCTGCACTTGCTACCAATTTCAGCTCAAGGCTTTCGCCATTCAATTGTCAACGCTCCCCATGTTCTGAGGTGGTCGCTGTCTTTAATACAGGGTCTCCACGGCGGTGACAAGCGGCCACAATGGGCATTTTACACGATCTGGGCAATTGCATACGATATTTCTGAGCCAAATACCATATGTCTTTTTTATGTTGTGCCCCTTTTCCGTGCATAATTTTTAGAGCGCAGCTCTTTGGCGCCTGTTTCCGGCTTGAGCAGCGTCGGCGTCGCCGCCGGCGTCGTCGTCGTCATCGGCGTAACCGCGCGTTGCACTATGGAAAATGTCCCATAGTGCACCCTCGTGACGTCATTCGTGGCGTCACTCGTGACGTCACGTGTGACGTCACGAGCGTCTTGCGCGGTGCATTATGGGACATTTCAGATGATGGAATGCGTGGGGAGGGAGGAGGAAGGAGGGGAAGAGGGGGGGGAGGGAGGGAGGAGGAAGAGGAGGGGAAGAGGAGTAGCAGGGAGGATGAGGAGGTGAGGAGGAGAAAGGTCTCCCTTAGTACCCTTCCTTTCTTTTCTTCAAGAGCTGCTCGCTAATTCAATGTTACAGGATGTTGTAAACGTCTTTAAATTTTTTTTTAATTCTAACCAATAAAAAAAAACTGTGTTGTCTTGTTTCTTCGATTATTATTTCAGGCAACATGTCGTCGTCTGCTTTTCACTTTCTGGATCTTACCGTGTCGCTTTCCTTGTCCTGAACTTATATTCGTGCTTTTTTGGGCTCTATGGCATCTCCATGCTACGCCTAAAGGGATACTGCAGCGAAATTCTAGCGCCTACTTTATTGCCTAAATATCAATCAAGTTCTGGCCACACGACGGAGACACCGGTGAGCTGCACGAAAATAAGCGAAAACATTACCTAAAGAGAAAAAACCGTATGTCGTTACTTCATTATGAGCTTAAAAGCAGCGCTGCTTCGCGAAATTACGGTTGCAAGCTCCATGCGCGCGAGCCCTGTCGAACCGGATTTTCATTCTTTTCCGGCCAATTCAACTCTTGCGAGAAGAAGCGGGAGGCGCAACTAAAACGGCCAGGTCGGTGGGCGTTGACGAAACCAAGTGGCGGAGCTCATACCCACGCCAGCCCTCAAGCAGCTTTGTCCGTGTTGGGACAATTGACGTCACGTCTTCCATGATTCATCGCGCTTTCCAATGGCTCATTTTCTTGCGTTTGCACGAATCGGTCTTTTTTACGAAAAATAGAGCTATTCGTGCAAAATGCAAGGGTGCGATTACCGTTATCAAAAAAGGTGATCATGTTTACCTTATTTCTGAACGTGTGAGATATATATATATTATGTTTCGTTTCAGTTCACATTTAACTACAAAGAGGAAGTGAAGGTGGTTCTCTAATATAGGGAAAGCCAGAAGACAAGAGTGGTTAGCCCACGTTTTGGGGCTGAGTTTCAGCGGAGACATCCAAGCTTCCAGATGATCTCACGCTATGTGAGGCGCCACAACAAATACAGAAACATCCAAAATATGATACCAAAGACAGTACTGTCATCACCGAATATGACACTTAAAAATGCGGTACTCGGAGCTTTCGCCGCCATCTGTCCGATGCTGCGCCGATCATTCGACATCTGTGGGGTGTTGCGCCACTCACACGCATTTCGCTGGCAGACGAACACCACGGATAGAAATTTACAATTCTAAATTTTTAAATTTTTTATTGACATACGCTTGGTAAGGGATATTTTGATAGACATGACACGTTTTTTGGCCACCTGCGTACAAAATCTTAACTTGATATCTTAAGAAATATGTTTTTTCGGTTGCTTCAAGCAAGAAAGATCCCTTTGACTCACGCTGTATTTTGTTTCTAAGCATGAAGCGTTCTGGCTAGCGTGCGCTTAGCACCTTCACATCAACGTCCCGTGCAAATTGATCTTGCATAATTCTGGGAGACTTCGATATTTGTTTTTCTTTACTTTGTCCAGAAGCCATTTTGTCTAGCTCCATATCGTTATTTTTATGATACCAAGATCCCTGCTGCAATTCTTCATAACATATTTTCTCAGCCCACATTCTTCTAAGTTTATGTGAGTTTATGGAACAACCCTCTCTAACAAACTATATAAGCCCGTACACACTCTTGCAGCCAAGTACGACCGAGAGAGACGAGATCTGTTAAAACTTCTTAAAATTTCTTAGGACGAGAGAACACACTGGCACGCTGGCGCCATCTATGCGGTGATCCTGGAACTGCATTTCACAAGAGCGAAAGGTTTTGCAGGATTTCCGAGGTGAAATGTGCGTAATACTTATAAGAAACGCTTGTTTATAACGTTGACAAAATTTTTGCGAGCCAAAAAGAAAGGATAATGCTCGAGAGAAATAGAAAATTAGCCGGACCACCAAGTTTACACTGCTACCCAATAGATGGCGCCAGTGTGTCCTCTCGTTGTAAGAGGTTCAAAGGAACCCAGTTTTAAGAGGTCGCAAGAGTGTGAGCGGGCCTTAAATCCTCTTTGTTTCGCAACGTTGCACGCTACGCTTAATTTGAACTGGAGCTAGACTGTTTTTAATACTATTTTTTTGCTTGTTCAATTCAGTGCCGCATCTTAATCTTGACCGCATTATTCCCAGGCATATTTTAGCCTTTATCATAGCGCTTAGAACAAAGGCGGAGATCAAGAGTTCAAGGAAATGTTGACGTGCTAGTAAAATTGCAGATATTAATAAATAGTCTTCTTACAAGTTTATACTTTTAAATATCTATACTCGCTGTTACCTCAAGTGGCAGACGGGTGTACTCTTCATGATGTCTGCTTATTGTTCACACACCACCTTGCACGCTCATCCGCCCTAAGAAAAAGTCATCTAAAATTTCGCCGCCGTAAAAGTAAGGATTTTATAGCTCAATGAAACTAATTATACTAAAAAAAATGAGATGACTCTAATGCGAACAGTACACTTTGAATGTACCGCGAGATTCAAGGATCGGGTCTTAGCCGCGTTCGGTGACCACAGGTCAGCTTACGAAAATGGTACCTACAACTGCTTGAGCGGCGCTGTCGGTTCTATCATTTGAAAATGATTCCCTTCAAGTCTGCTTTAAGAACCATGAGAGCGAAACTCTCCTGTCAAGCTAGATTATATAATCAAACAAGACAATATATCAATGTATTTTAAAAAGCTAACCTTGAATTGGCAGTTATAGTACCGCGAAAAAGACGTAGTTGTAGTTAATAACGTCACTGCCTGCGCGAAAGGCGTTAATAGTAGCTTTGTTTACAGACAACGAAGCTATCAGAGCGTCACTGAAGAAACGCACGAATGGTATTGGTATAAGGAGGAGGATGGTCAAACTACAGTATGTTCATGGTGCAGGCTGTGAAAACCTGCATGTACAAACATTTTTGACGAAGCGAAACACTAACGCCGACGGGTGTCACCGCTGCACTCACAGACGACGACGTGCTGCTGCCTCGGAGAACTCCCTGGTTCCATCCCAGGTCCAGGCGGATTTTTTCCATCGCGCAATAGTCACCTAACTGTGTTTGGATAATTATGATTTTACTTTGCCCTCATTGTTATCTTTCTCCAGGTATTATCATCGTTATTCTTGTAAAGCTCGCTGCACCTTTATGTTAGTTGCATTAATTATTAACGCAATTCACGTAAAGGTGCAGCAAGCTTCACAGCTTAATGATGTGATTGCTGCGCAAATTGCGGCAAACTGCGCCAAGGGTCTAACCATTCTACATCCTGCTACATTTTGCCAAGGAATGGGTGATCAGCGCCAAGCCTGCTCCAAAGGACCGATTTCGGTCGCCTTTCACAACCAAAACTAAACTAAGAAACGTAGTTGAGTATGCCTGAGCTAGGTGGCGCAAGCGGCAGCCCGACAGAAAGTACCCTGCACCAATCGTCCATCTGGTCTCGCATGACTTTTTCAGCCGTCTCGCGTTTCGTGCTCTTGTCGTCTCAGAAATCTGGTATCGTGTCTTTTTGTTAGTTTTTTCGACGTTGGGTCGATATCACATAAGCGAATGACGTTTTAGCGAACAGCGACATTTGAGCGAATCGACGTTATAGCGAATAAAGGGGGCGCGTTTGCCCTCCAGCCCCCCCCCGCGCTACGCTTACGCCGCTTCGCGGCGACAGTCTGCGGCTGTTCATTACGAAATTGTGAACCCAATCAGCCCACACGCAGATATTGCTTTGCGGCGGCCGACTATTCGCCAAAATGTCATTCGGCGAAATGTGGGCGTTCGCTAGAACGTCATTCGATCAAGTGAGTGCCTCCAACAAAACCACGTTTTTGCGCGGCGAGAGTTACTTTTCGAGCTGAAGCACTAGCGTGAACCATAGTCACCGTGGTCGCCCTACGTCAGGTGTTGCCGTCCCCACGTCGGTCTATATATGGCGCTTTCTAGACTGAAACGTAACTACTGCCGCTCGTTCATCAACATTCCTGATCTTGTTTAAATCATGCACTACCACAAAAATCCCTCATTAACTCAGATTGCTTGCCGAAGTATTTATTACCTGGGTTTCTCTCGGTGGGCTTTCTTTCGTAAGGGACCCCAATACGGGATAAATATGCCGAGAAGGAAAGTTGGTGAGAAAAGTGAGCTAAAGCAAAGAAGGCAATGTCTGCACGCTGAACCCGTTCAACACACGTGTTTGTTTCGAGTTCAATAGTTAGACACAGCCCTCCAAGAACGTTTTCACCCTGGCTCGCGATGCAATGCGTCGATGCGCTCAGATTCTTTTTCTGTGTGTTTAGCTTGGCTTGCTAGGCTGCCGGCCTAGCAAGCACGCGCCACTGGACTGTTTTTTGCCGTATGTGAACAGTTACGGTTTGCATACAGTTTTGGGATCCAGTTGGCGACGGAGCGGAGTGACATGGTTTCGGTTTCTATGCAACTGCAAATGCAAGCCTGCCGAAGTTGCCCTCACGTGCATGCGAACATGATTGCACGAGAGAGGCACCCGCCGGGACGCTTGCAATCTATTGTTTTACGTATGCTTACTTTTGACAAAAATCTAGCACATCGTGAACCAGTAAAGCGGTGGCAAGCGGTTCTTCTGAACCGCTCGGCAAGGCCTACAGCACAGTACACTTGTGGGATGTCTCAGCAGTAAAACACAAGCAGTGCGTTTTGTCACAGCACGTCACATCACAACACAACACAGCTCAAAGTGCCCTTCATTTGTTCAGCACTTAAAACGAAACATTTTATTTGCCGAAGAATATATTTTCTAAAAGCCAATTTTTCTGCTATGAAACACTGTTTTGGCTGCTTGAAAAGCCACTTTTGCTGCTCAAAAACAATATTTTGGCTGCAACAAAGCTTTTCCAAAAGGGCTTAGGCCAATCACATCACTGTTAATATCATAATGTTAAAATGCCGGCGTTCATCCTTGTCGTTAGACTCGCGGCAGATGCTAAAGCCCGTTTGCTCTACTGACGTCTAACTCGTGGTTAGCTCAGTTGGTGGAGCACTCTATTGGAAATGAAGATGAACATGACTCTATGCGAAGACCACGCGGATTTTTCAGTTGCGCACCAGTAGCCTAGCTGTGTTTGGAGATTTGTGTTTGTATTTTGTGCCCCTCAAGAATTATTCTCGTTATACTCGTGCAGCTCGCTGTAGCTTTTCATTAATTACACTAAGAAGAGTGATACAGGCTCTGTTTCCGGATCTCTTTTAGAAAGAGTCAAGAATGGAGCCTACCACAAGAAAATGAACTCAAACAAATTCAAATACCAGTACCGTCGTCTGCTGGATAAAAGTGAGCATAATGGTGTTACAATAGTGTTATTGTTATGCACCATACCACGACAGGAGGGCTGTTAGTTACAGACACATTTAAACATGAAACACGGGACTACGAATATGAACTCTGGTGAAATGGATGATCAGTAAATATTAGGGTAAAAAAACCAACCTATTGACGTACATTCGCTCAGTCTTTTTTACTATTTTGTTTGTGTTTTCAGTGCTCGTGTTGACGCCGTCTTTTTGTCTTTGTGTGCCTTTATTTTCGTGATTGTAGCACCGGGCTGTGGGGGGGGGTGTCCCACTTGGAAGACCACGTGCATCCGCGCGCCGGTGGCGACATTTCCGCTGGTGGAATCTGCTCCACGGGCCGGGTTTTGGTGACCCTTGGTCTAGAGAAAAAATTACTATTCTTTAAACATAGAGCTCCTCGAACCCATGTACGGAGCCAATAATTTGGAAGAAAATTTTATGCCGTTTGATTATAATAATGTATGAATATTCAATAAACATCTTTATCTCCGACAGTTTAGGATCCTGTAAACTATATATTTTTTCTCTCTAAAGTGGGCTTGTATGCTTGGATATAAAGACCACAACGAAAGCTCTAGATCAAGCTGGAGCTTAATTTAATTTATGTTTGCAACTTACTCACTATAAATAGTGAGCAAAATTTTCACATGAATAAAAAGTACGTGTAAAGAAACAAAACAACAAAAATACCAAAAAGCAAATAAATAAGATATTGTCAAAAAGAAAGGAATGACACATTCTCTTCTGCGTTGCCTAGAAACAATCTTCGCGGAAAAACCTTTACCAACTTGTCCGCACTCCCAAGCCTCCTCGTAAGGGAGAGGTTGCGATTAGAAGAGAATTCCATTAAATTGAATTCGCTGTGAGGGTAATTAAGAGACCACACCATGATTGCATCGACCGGCAAAGGCATTCAGTGAGTTGTATATTCGGTGAGCTAAGATTTTTTATTTCAATATTTCTATTTTTGAGTTGAAGACATTCGGGTCACTCTACTTAACACTGAAGAATGAAAGGATGATAAATAAGTTAGCTCTCTAGGGCGAATGAATCAGTCAAACTTCTAAGGTAACTCCGGTAATAGAGTTGAAGAAGTAATTTTTCTTTTTAGATTTCTTTTCTTTTTTGTGGAGATTGTACAGGGTCCATCGTTGGTTCCTTGAGTATTAAGCTATTATAACAATTGTAAAGTGTGTACGAGGCTTACTACCTATAGTAACGATTTAAATTAATTGAGGTATGTTGAAATGTTTCTTTCATGCAATTGGGAAGAATATTGAGATTGACACGTATCTTTAAAGGAATCATAAAATGGATTTCCTATTTTTTTTTCAAACGACGGCCCCAATTAATTTTTAATGTTCATGAAACCTGGAGCAGAAATCCGTTTTCGTTTTATGGCCTTCAGTTTTCAGCAAACAAATATGAAGACTCACGTCTGCTTTCCTCCTCGACTCGACCAGACTCGGCCACCAACATGTGAAATCACGTGGCCATGACGTAAAACATGCCTTTCTAACGGATAAAGGACTTCGTTCAGCCGAGCGCGGGAGTTGTGTCCGTCGAGTGTCACGTTACGTCGAAACGACGTTTTTTCTTCAACGTTTTAACTCAAAGACGTCGGATCGACGTCAACCTACTGGGATTTGTAGGAACGCAGATTGCTTCGTAGGACTCCTTGGTCCGCGATACTTGTGCGATCCACGCCATGACTATGAAAACGTCGCCGCTGAGTGAAGAATAGCGTAAAACGTTTTAGTCCGTACTTAAGGTCCGTACGCCTGTAGCAGTTCGGCGCCAAAACCGGACGCGGAGGAGTGGCGATTACTCAGGACAGAATGGTAGGTTCACATTTTGGAAGCAAACACAGTACGTTAGAAACCGAGTAAAATAATTTTCCAATAGAATCCCTCATAGAGAAACCTCTCGCGCTCTCGTTGACGCTGCTGTTTATCCGACCAAATACTGAAATCGCTCACTTCCATCGAGGGTATTCATCGATAATTTCATGGTTTGCATGCACAATTCGAGTGACACACTACTTATATCCAACATAAAACCTAAATTCACCTGTCGTTCCCGAAAAAAAAAAAAAAGGTATCCGACAATGTGGATGTTGCGGTCACCAATTGTTAGCTGGCGCAAGCTACCGACCGATGCAGGAAGGTTCGCAACAACATTTTATTGATCCACCCATTCATACAATCAACTTCGTTGCGAGCGTTCAAGGCAGGGAGTGTGAGGTATAGTTCGCTTTTATTTGCCAAAATCTTATGCCGAAAATTTGGATTTACCCTTGCTAATCTCGCGTGCTAGTTTTCTTTTGTTCCCATTCAAGATATGCGCTCACTTAAGGTTTGTCTAAAATTGTTTTATAATCACTTTAAGGGTCGTCCCGCAGTTATTCTCCGCTTTCTATCAATTTGTATGTTAGCTCTGGTGTTTTGGTGCTTCAACCATAACTATAAAAATTATAGGCTTCCTTTAATTTATTATTTGTAATCGCATGATATTGTCCTAACTTAAACAGTTAGGCCCCGCATTTAGAGCGTATTTAGCAAGTGAAAGTACAGTTGTTAAAGCGTTTCACGTTTGCGATTTTTTTATGCCGGTGTGCGGTTCTTGTTTACTTTCAATACTTCGTGTTCTGATAAAAACACAAACACAAATAGCTCTTCAACCCAAGTTTGCAAAACAAACTGCATATGGGGAAATACTCTGCGGCTAACTACACTTGTTCCAGTACATAAATTACAGTGCATAGAAAATGTGGTACAGGGTTTGTCCTTTGTTAGATTTACGTTATCTTACTGTTAGTAGTGAAAAGTATGCCAGGACATTTTGGTATTATTATACGAAACATTATATTTTTTGTTTCAAAACGTGGTCAAGTGTCGCATGTATGGAAAAAAAACCAAACCGTTGACTCGTTAGAAACTACTCAAAAGCTTTTTTTTCTTTTGTTTTCCAGGTTACCTATTTATTTCTCAACAGGAATGATGCGTAATATTAAGATAATATCAATGGTCGCGCCAATTGCGTATCAAAAACAAACAACCCAATAAAAATGCCTAATTACGTCAGAGAAGTTGACTTAGAAGGCAACTACATTTCAATCAGACGTTACGCCGGCCGGGGACAACCCCACCCCGAAGGTCAAGAAGTGACGGCGAGACTGAAAATAAAATAATCTAGTCCTTTGATATACCGGAAAGATATTACGAGGAAAAACTATACACGGACAGCAACATCCATTTGAGCAAACGACACTCCAGAGAGCGTTTCCAGTGTGTCCGTTTATCTCGAAGGGCCTCTTTACGTGCGTCTGCCTAAGAAAGTCCCCGGAGAGCAGGACTAAAGTTTTGCAAGCCGGACATGTTGGACGCAATGTCTCCCCGGACACACAAGCGCTGACCAGAATTTGCGCTCCGTCGGCTGCCCCAGTGACGTTTTTTGGCATCACCATCCCGAGTAAGATTAACGGGCTACAGGGGCTAACGCTGGAGGGCAGGGAAGCTAGCTGCAGGAAAGCAGCCACTAACCTGTCCCCAGGGAAAGAGGCCACGTCACTCTTCATCAGCTCTGGAGGCAAGGGTCAGGCCTGATGCTTGAACACAACAGCTTAGAGCGCGGCCAGGAAGTGAATGTATGACTCTTAGTGATTACACTTTTTTGGAGCTCAGTCCAGTTCGTCAGGTCTGTGTGTGCGAATCGGAATAGTTTTAATGGCAGTATTGTTTAGAAATATATCTACCTCCACTTAAAGAGATATAATAGAAATGCGTTTGTATAGAAATGCACTGTCATAAGAATTCAATAGTACAGGGATGGCAATTCTACAGCGTAAAAACCGGGACCAAAATTTTTAAGAAGGAAGTGTCTTATTTGTTAGTTTCTTACAACCTGGGATTGCTCCGATAAAGTAAATATGTAAAAATAATTATTAAACTCGTATGTTAATGCTTTAGAATACTTTCGTGCAATGGAGACGTATATTGTAATGATATTAAAAATATCAATTACCAAAAGTTGTCAATGGACCTTTTTCGAGAAGCGTTCTGCGCACGCGCGAGCGCCCGATGCCAAGCGGCGGAAGTTGGCACCAAACATCGAGGAAATTCGGAAGGAGGCTGTAGATCAGCGAGTAGCAAACGTAATTGCAGCATACATATAATTGTGTTACGCAAAAAAGAAAGCGGACGGAAAGAATAACACGACGTTTAAGTGGACGCCACGGATGCCCCACTTGGACGGCGCGTTGGGCACGCCCCGCTGCTCAGAGAACGAAGAAACTGGTAGCGTAGCTCCCATTATCGATTGGTAGCGCAGGTAGGTCCCTTCCTCGATTTTTAGTTCGTGCAGCCACCGCCTGGTGCCGTCGGTATGTGAAAAAGGTCCATTCAGGAAGTTGTAAGAAAGTTTTATTATATGAATTTTTACTCTAGACACAAACGTCTGTTTCTGAGCTCTTCTAATATATTCGAAAGATGACCGTCTTGTGTCAACGTTATTGAACATAAACCAAGAAGTCCATAGGTACGTGTCTAGATTTCGATACGACCTTGAGAAGATAGTTCTAAATTTAGCTTATTATAATTAATGCAAAGGTGCAAGCGAGCTAAACTAGAATGATGATAATATTCCCTGGAGAAGGGATTATTATAATCATTTAGCCTATGCCAATACTTACCTAAATAGTTTTATTAACGAGATTGATGATGTGACAGCATCACTTATATATAGCTTATTTTATTGGAGCCAATTACCTCTGGCTTTATTCATTCATCGCGTTCCAGATGCTTGTTCCAGTTTAGCATACTTTAAATCATGATCCCTTAGGCCGAGTGTCTGTTTTGTTAAAGTAAGTGTGCTCCAATGCGAGTGTCGTTGTGACTGCATAACCAAATTTTAGTTTCGTTGCCACTTCAGTCGAGTCCTGTATTGCAGTGAGTTCCTACCTTTATTTGGAATTTTTGTTTTTGTTTCTTGCTGTGTGTTGATCATTTGATACACTGAACAACAAAATATCTAAGAAAACGTCATGTTAATTGTTTCACTGTTAAACTATTAAAACAATCAGGCTTTGAGGGATTGGGATGACACACGATGTTCGTTGAATTTAACATTGATTTATTGAACTCGTTAGCTTCTGGTTGTTAAATATTTATTCATTTATATTAATAAGTCGGTTTTGTTGATATCTCCAACTGGTTTTGAATTATTTTGCATGAGGTGCCCCATCAAAGTCAATAATAAATATCTAATATATCACATCCGGTTGTTCTCGTTAAATCATACTTTTCAGGCGTGCTTCGTCAGCTTGTTTTAAATGAAAGTGCCTTTCTAAAGCCATGCAGTTTTTCTATTAATGTGACTATGGTTACCCAGGGGCCAGGCCAGCCAGAACGTACAGGTAGTAGACTTGTCTGAACAAAAATCGCATTCCGGTACGAAATACACCGGACAAACGTTCACTGCACGTTGGCGCATTTTGATAATTTCCGCCGAATACTAAATGAGCCTGCAATGCCGAAGCCTAGGAACTACTGACGGTTGGCGAAATTCTGCGCTCAATACCCCATTCGCTAAAGGGCTGCAAAGAATGTCAGAAAAAAAAAACCCTTCGAGCCCAGCGTTTACATATACGCCTACATTGCTCGTAACTCTTTGTTACCGATGCCGACTAAACGCAGGATCTCTATTGCAGGTACCGAGAATAGTCGCGTGAGAACAAGACGAAGATACAACTTGTCTGTTTGATGGAGGTTCCGGTCTTTAGATTAGCCGCTTTAAGTAACCCATCCGCGGTTTCACTTCTTCTTGAGACGCCGGCACTGACCATGACGCGGGGAACGGCATTTTACAGAGACCAATGTTAGTGAGGATATCCGCGGAAAATTGCGTGGGTGGACTTTGCGAAAACCTTCGGTGACGCCATCAGTCACACGATGGCTCCAAGCCACCGCACCTGAATCCCTATTAGTGAGGCCACAAGTGCTGCTGAATGGATGCGAAAACAAAACTTCCACCAAGACGGAAGCGGCAGACACGTCCACCAAGACGGACGTGTCTGCCACTTTGCGGCTTTTGTCCTTGAGCTTCAGTTTGTTTGCCGCTTGAGGCGAGTAGGGATCCACATACGATGACGTCATGCGCAGGACGTGTCTCGGAGGTTGTAACGAGTCGACACCTCGTCGTGCCGGCCCATGAGCACGACCGTCTGATCATACGAGTTTACACGCTGTAGGGGGTAAGGGGGGGGGAGGAGGGGTTAGCACGCGGTTTAGTGATTCACGCGCAAAGTAGAGATCCCCTTTTTAAACAGCGTCCCCTTTCCAATAAATGGCTTTTCCCTAAACTGAGGGTCAGTTTTCTGTAAATCGAGTTTTGATAAAACGAGCCCGTTTTCTAAAAAACGTGTTTCGGTGAAATAGCGTTCGGTCTGCCGCAGTAAACTCGAATTTGATGCTGCATTGTTGTTTTCGGGGCGGCTCTTATGCGTCCTCCTGTCGGCACGGGGCTGCGGCTTTTTGCCGGGCGCGTGGGCGCGATGACTTCGAGTGGCTCAGGCGGGTTTTGCTACAGTAAATAACTGCGGTTCTTGATCTTTGTCTTTCTAAAATATGCCTACATATATATTTGCATAGGTGGAAACACCTCTCCCTGCGGCGCTAGCTAAGTCCCTTAAAAATTCCGGCGCACGGCGTACGGAATAGTAGCGCGAATGGGCGCCCGAACCATATGGTGAACCGGTTCGGAACGGTTCTTCTGTTTTACTCAGGTTCAGGTTCAGGTCCAAAATGACGCCGAACATTTCGGTTCGGGTTGTTTTCCGGTTTGGGCGAAATGAGCGGTCCACTTCCGGTTACGGTTCAGTTCCAGTTATGTTCGACACACTGTCCCTAATACAAAAGATGCGCGACCTTTATAAAATTAGAATAAGATATGTCGTGATTAATATAAAATTGTTTGTATGCTCGCACAAAAGTAATTTGAGGATGGGTTTTCGTAGATGGGCAGGTTATATCTGGTGTTGTAGGGTAGACTTTAAAGAATTCCTAGAAATCGGGAGTCTGAGAAAAGATAACCTTTTTACGCGAACAAGCGGCAAGTCATGATAGATTTCAGGAATTTAAAACAACTTTCTAATAATATAAATATTTACCAAGTCTTTTGGAATTATTTTTAATAAGTAGAAAATAATATATGGTTCTAAAATGAAAGATTCCGAGCATCATCGAACACCAATAGTTCAATTCATTTTAGAAAGGCATTAGGAAGGTAGATTGTTTTACGGCATTGTTAATAAAGTTAAATTTGGACACGTTTCTAGGTTTCGGATTCCTAACGAAGCGCATCTTTGCGCCCGCGGTCCTGCCCGCACGTGGCCGATGTGCGAAGCTGCCGCCTCGCCTCCCTCCTGGGATCGAAGGAAGTGTTGCGCACTGTAACAACTGCGTAACATTCGCTTGCGGAGGGGACACGGTGGTGGAGCAATGGTCTCAATTTTTGGACATCCAAGTGTGGCAGGAGAAGCGAACGTCGCTCTTGCAGGAAAGTCGAGGGGCGCCACGGCGTGAGGCGCGGTTCAACTCGCCGGCGGAGGCGGCTCCGCGAGACTACCGTCATGCATCTCCTGATTCCCTCGGAAGCTCGCCCGCGCTTTTGGTCGTCCTAGTTATCGTGTCGCCTGGTTGATCACGGTCACTTTGCAACTACGCTGGCGTTATATAATTACTGCACTTACGCATATCTAAGTGGCACACACAATATCAGAAGGTTCAAAAAGCTTCCTACTCGTCATAGTTAAGTGCAAGATCTTAATATCCCGAGTAGAGAGCGAAACATATCTCCCCCTTCCTCCCCCCCCCCCGCACACACACACACCCTGCCCTCGTTAAGGCGGCTTGCCCAAAACCGCGAAAGTAGCACTTGCCTAATGTATTGCCCTCCTCGTCAAGGAGGAGTTAGTGGGGACAAGAAGAGTGAGGAGATATTCTGGCTTCGCCATTTAGTTCGTCTTTGGCGCACGTGCGTTGGGCGCCTCAGCCACCGGCAGTCAGGACCGCTGGCGCAAAGAAGCGCTCCGATAGGAAACCGAAACCTAAAAATGCGTCCAAATTGCGCGCTTTTTTTTTGTGTAACGTTGTAAAGTGTTGCACCTGCTTTGCATTTTTTTTTCTCAAATGAGTTGCGTCAGTGTTCTCGAGGTTTTTCAGCAATTTTGTGATTGGAACCATTTGATTAAATTCTCCAATTAAAAGTTCAAGAGTAAAATCTACGAAATTATTAAACTATTAAGTAATTTTTTTTTGTTGCAAATTTTGACATACTTTGCGGATTCCATTTTTTTTCCGGGAATCGTTTTTTTCTGAATTACCTTACTTATATCAAGTTTTGAAGATCTTCGCTGAAAAGCCTGGTATACAATCAGAAAGGTTCATCAGCGGATTGAAGAGGGCGCGAAGTTTGAGTAATTATAAATTCCGAGAAGATCAACCTCGCTGCCAGCATTTGGGTTTGAAAGACGGTTAACGTCAACAGTTTTTGGTCCGAACGTTTTTGGCAAAAAGGGTTATAAGGTAATTCCTGCCAAACATTCGGTGTCACCATCTTGATTGCACAAGCGGGGGAAAGGCCTGGTAGTTTGAATTCCCAAGGTTCAGGTCATCTCACAATCGCCTGGTGGAGTAAATCTCAATTTCTCGCTATAATGTGACGACATTATTCCGCACCGTTGATAGAGTTTCAGGGTTGTTTCTAGAAAAAACCATTTCACCACTATAAATTAAAATCCACCCCGAGCCGCATTACGCAAAAAACGCTGACCTCTTTACGAATAGTTGAAATTAAACACTTTGGTGGACATCCACCTGAATGGGAATGATCAGGGGTGACTGGTTTTGACGTCGTCTTTCATAGTGCCTGGTGTTGTCGTCGTCTATAAAAGCGACCGTGGTTCTTCGCGTTTCTTGCTGATGACGTATCGCTCCACGCACCCCGCATGATGAATCGTAATCCAGAAACGTAGGCGCTTGAAAGTGTCCCAGCTGGCCGCTTGATGCTGTCTTTGGTGTTTTGAATGTGACGTGACTCTAATAAAAACGCCTCAGACAGTTTCTATTCGTGTTAAAAATAGATCTATTGTTTATTGCGATGCTGCGTCCCTTCTTAACAACGTGTTTTGCCAACGCGTTACCCTGCGCATCTTTCTTTTTGGCGTCATATTGATAGTGTCGTAGGCGTTCCGGGAAGTTTTCACCCTCCCCAAGGTATTGCCTCCTAACTAAACGGCGCAGGGACTTGTCTAAAAATCTCTTGTAGTGACTGCCCCGCATCGTACTTTTGGGTAAACTATGTATATCCCGGAACGCATACGCCCGCATAAATATGACGTCAGATAGAGTTATGCGCGGAGTAACGCGCTGGCAGAACACGTTGCGAGGAAGGGCCACACCATAGCATTCAACAACAGCTCTATTCTCGACACGGAGAGAACCTGGCGAAGACGCATTTCGTTAGTCTTGGCAGATTTAAAACACCAAAGAAAACATACCGGTAAGCTGGGACACTTCCAAGCGCCTGCATGTCTGGTTTACGATGCGTCATGTGGGGAGCGTCGAACGATACGTCATCAGCAACAATTGCGAAAATACAACCGCCGCTTTAAAGTAAGACGACAACACCGGGTACTATGAAAGACGAAGACAAAAACAGTCACCGTGATCAAGGGGCCGAGCGGGCATCGAAACGTCGAGATCTTTATTATTTGTGGTTCAAGCCTTACTTTTACATTTATTTATAAACAGGAGCCTATTCCCAAATTATGTCGCTAGAACACGCATTAGTAGCTATATCGCTGCAGTTCTGCAGTGCTCACAAAGTGCCTTCGCCTATAGGGGTTTGGTAGATATTGGCAGGTTGTGATCAGCGGATTTTACCACATAGGCGGTCGAGTTTTCTTCGAGTCCACGCCTCTATATATGTGGGTTTAAAGGAGCATTTGATTGGTTGGTGCTCCAGCCACAGGTTTTGTGTTGAGCGTTTGCAACCCCTCAAGGCAGAGTTTTGTATCCACTTTATACACTTGCTCTAAGAGTGGTGTGCTTAAAGATTTTGACGAGGCACATTTTTTTATTTTTCTGCAATACGATTCCTCCTTAGCAGGCAGCGGACAACGTAGGCAAAATAGACTATACTTGTTTTTCTTTAGGAATTGTTTAGCTTCTATCAAACTGAAGACGGATTCATATTTACGACAAGTGCTATCAATGGACGTAAAAACAGAAGACTTACTCTTAAAAAACCTCAGCTGTAATCATCATCGTCTCGACTCATATGAAAGTAGCATTTCTGTAGTCGGAGTTTTCATCTACGATATATTGAGCTTAGTCGAAAGATGACAACTTACATTTTCACTCGTGTGTTACCCTATCTTTTATAGGTGCGTAGCTATTGAAGGTGAGGATGGCCTTTCGCATTCTGTACAAGTTATTTATGTTTCCATCTTAATCTTTAGATAATGGTATATGGCCTACGCAAAAGCATTTTAAAAGCCAAATCTCTAAGTATACCTCTACGCTTTCGTTGCTAAAGGCCATTCCTCAAGTTAATCAGGTTCAACGATTTATCGCCGAATTGAAACTTGCCTGATCTTTCAACTTTTTAGAACGTAAGCAGATGTTACATTTACCTTCATACATAAAAAATAGGTTGTTAGTGAGGGCTCTCTGTCACAGAGGACGTCCCTCCTTCACTGACTGCGATGTTCATGCCGACCGGTTGTTGAGTGGGCACATCGACGGGCACAAGCAAGAAATTGCACTTCGGACGCAAACATTTATATATCTTACAAAAATCGTCCATGCAATTTATCTTTTGTCGAAACAAAAAAGCAACGTAATTCGACTACCTTTGGTCAGCTTGCTCTAAAGTTACTGTAACTAGTCAAGCCAACATTTGTGAAAAGTTAGATTTTACAAGACTTTTTTTACCCAGCCCTTTGTTACCCAGCCCTTTGAGGTTGTTTTTGTTCCCTGTTGCAGAGCTGTAAATAAACTAATGGCAAGTATTTAGGTAGCTGCAACTAGTTACAGTTTGTCTAACTACGTATTTTGTTAGTTACTCTAAAGTCGGATTAACTTCAACTGCAATCTAGTTACTTGTCGTGACCCTTGTAACTTGGGTTAGCACAGTTACGTTATGAAAATCTGACACTCTCATCTCGTGAAGGCGCAGTTTATTACGCAAAGTTTTTATTTACCCTGTCACTAAAGTGCGGAACTTTAAGCTAGGTTACGCTAGGCTAGTCGTGAGTCATAAAGAAGCAAATGTAAATAATGCATGAGAGCAAGAATATGATAACTTCCTTAATCTTACGCCGTTTAATTCTTTGACTTTACTCAACCAGCTGCTATTGTCAAGGCAAAGTTTCTCAAGAACAACTTCAGTTAACCAAACAAAATGGTAATGACAAAAAGCAAGGTGAGCTTGCTATCATTTTTCTTCAAACGTCTTGCTTTATATAATATAGCACTCCTCTTTAGCGGCTGTTCATCTCGAAGCATTTTCATTCTTTATGCCTTTCGACATTAAAATTTCTGGCTAATTTACTTTGCTTCTCAAATTACACAAAGAGCAGACTTTTTTTAATATCTTCCCTCTTTTAGCATGAATTTGATTGTTTTGTCTTTGGAAGTTTATTTTGAAACTATGCGAATAGTGTGACTTTTTTTGCAGGTATTTACGTATTGTCCTTATGTCCCTTCCTAAATAACTCAAATTTTCGAATGCTCTATTTTCGGCCATAAGACTTACGCGACTGCTTGGAATGCGAACGATCGACAGCTGCCTGCTCACACGTGAGCAGGCAGCTGTCGACCGATCCAGACAGTGATGGCAGGCATTTCGCCCAGCCGGTGAATAACGCGGACAGAGTGAACCAAATCCTGATGCCCATTTTCGTTGCCCCGGGCTGATTATAAACTCTCATAGGATGATGTATTCTAGAGTTGTTGTTTGTTGTGTTTGGCCTACTAGGTTCTTTTTTTATCATACCATTAAACCTTTTGAACTGAAGATATAATGTAAATTGTGGTCGTTTCTTATGCTGCGTGTAGATGTTCCATTGAATCAGGAACAAGACGAGGCTTCAGCTGCGGTGATCAGCATATTTGCGGGGCCCTCTGCGGCTGTCAGGAATCCGCCTGCAAACTCCTGTTTTTTCAGACCAGCCGCAGATGCAGCTCAGCAGTTGCCTGCTCGTGCTGGAGGCCATTTTAACATTCTGGAATTGACCCTCGGAGCATAGCATCATGTGCAGTTGGGTCATCTTAACGCTGACAAAACAAAAATAATGGACGCCTAACAAATATTGGCGGCCAAGCTAAAAATAAAGCAGCGAAGGCATAGATTAAAGTCGCAAAAGCTTCGCATCAGAAATAAGCTGGTGACGCTGAAAATTGAAGAGCTGGAGAAATAAACAAGACGGCGCGCTCTCTTTTAACACATTTTCTTTGTTTCATATTTGCTAGAAAGTTCATATTCTAGAAGGCATGTAAGATACTCATGGCATTAACATGTCCACGGGGATGTGGCGTGTTAGAAAAGCAATGCCAGCACCCCACACCTGGGATTGGAACAGAGGCTTTGTGGGTGACACAAAGGTTTCGGTAGATGCCTCCTCTGCATAATTGCTGGTGTGGCGCGGCACTTCCGAGGCATGTACTCTGTGCTTCCAAATTTTAGTCCCGTTTCAGTAAACGTTGTATGGCTGCGAAAAACTTGCAGGTTACGTGAAGTGTCGGTAATTAGAATGTTCCTCACTTTCGTCCAAGTGCCGCCAGAGAGCAGAGGTGCCGCGTGCCCGAGTTTTCAGCGACGGCGCCTTGGAGTACGAGGCAAAAGTAGCCGACGGACAAGGTTCTAAAAGCTACCTCCCCTGCTTGTGCAGTGACGCAGAGGCAGTTATGATTTTTGCCGATTACTCCGGCTTGAGTTGTAGGTCTCATGTCGAGGCACGGAAAACGCCGCTTCAGGCACTAAAGGCCTCTCTATGATATTCCGGGTCTTGATGTGGTCCTCGTTGTACCTTTACAGCAAAATTATTATTGTAAACTGACAAGGTTTTTAAATTGAGGTCAAACAAGGCTGGTATCTTCAGGGTCCCAGTCATAAGGCGGGCAAATAACACAACTTTAGCAAATCAAAACAGCGTACTTGATAGCGACAATGACAAAGCGAAGTGAAGTGTAGAATATGACTGTTTTTTTGTATTTCTGCTCGTACTTCAATGAGCGTCTTTTACTCTTAAACATTGTATTTTTTCGTCCATAAGCGGAATTCGTTTCCAGACACAAGGCTCCCGCCACTAGCCAATCTGTCGTGTGTGCTTCTCGTGAGTGGTTGATAAGGGATTGTAGGAATCACAATGTTGCAACCTTGATCTACACGCTAAATAGCTGATTAATGCAACACTGTCGCAGTTGTTTAATTGCCTATCAACATTTGAGCATAGTTTATAAAAACTCTATTTTTTGTAAATAAACGTAATAATCCTGATTCCTCTTTTTCTACGGGGTACATGGCAAACCAAACTTTCTTGTCACCAGGGCAGCCGGCCTTTCCTGGATGTGCCAGAGGTTTTAATAAAAACGGGAAGCAGGCGTAGCCCATGTCGCCCAGTAGGAGTCCTGGCACAATTCCTTCGTCGTAAAACACATGGGCACGGCCGTTGTCAAAGATCCTACTGCCATGGAAACAGCCAGGCTAGCTTACCACCACAACAAATAATTGCAACTGGGGCCCTATGATGGTGTGGACAAATCTAGCTTCATTTCAATGGAGCGACTAGCAAAGTACACCAATTTGCAAAAAAAAAAAGAGGAGTCGACGGACGCATGATAGAGGAAAAACACAAAACGTCTCAACTGATACGTTTTGTCGTTGCCCCTTCGTGGTCCGTTATTTCCGGTTTATTTAAATATGAATAACATCCACCAGCTCCCGTCTTTGCTTACTCTTTCCTCAATCATCCTACTTGATGCAGGTATTGTCCCGTGTTCGTTGTTGTATCTCACATTTTCTAGCATCGTCCGTGTTTGTGTTCGAATTGAGACTTTTTGTGTTTATCTCCTTTTTTCGTCCGTCGTCTCCGGTTCTTTCAAAGATCTGTAACATCAAACAGCTCGCCTGTTTACTTACTCTCACTTCATTGCAGATTACACTTTGTTAAACAAATTTGAACATATGTTGTTCTAACGAGCACGATAGATACAACTCAAACCTACTGGAGTAGCTTTCACCTGCACGTTAAGTGAGGAGTAACCGTTCAGGTTGCGGAATACCAAAGCCTTGTCGCCGCCGGAGCTTTTGATGCGGACTTGCGTGCAATCAATGCTCCCGATCAGTCGAGGAATCTTAGAGATCTAGTAGAATTCCTGCATTACTGTGCGGCACCCGGTGGTGTCCAGAAACTTCAAAATTTTGGTGAACAATATCTCCGGGATTAGTTTTGAGACCTTGCCTACGACACGACATACCGTCGGCTGAGACACGTTCACCAAACCTCCAGTGACGGTCTGGAACGCGCCCGCCCCATGAAAGCCCAGTGTCACCTAAAGCCCCTTTATACGAGAAAGTCGCGACATCGTTTGAAGATTGCTGCCTGCTATGTTGGGCCAAGCCAGGCGGCGCTACAATCGACGTGAGGGTGTAAAAAAGCAAATACATAAAGATAAAACGTGTGCGCATCAGAGGAGGAGGGAGAAGAAATACCTATGCTGTCGGAGTGCAGTGCATGCTGTGAGCTCATGTCGCCAATCAAATAACACCGACTGTGCAACGTGACGGCATTCATCGTCTTTCTTTGAGCACATCCTTCAAGGCGGGTTGCCCGTGACAGTGCGCTTTTAACCTGTGTATGCATTTGCCCGTCTTTCAGCCTTTGAGTGCGCTCTGACTCAAGTATAGGAAGGCCGTCAGCTATCTTGGGCCATTCCAGGCGGCGCTACAGTCGACGCGCGGTTGTAACAAAAGCAAAGCATAAAGATAAAAGGTGTGCGCGTCAGAGGAGGAGGGAGAAGATGTCGCTACCTTTTTTATTCAGGGGCATTAGTATCACCAACAGCTGGAACAGAGGTGACAGTGTTTTCCGTCGGTCGTCTGCGTTCGGCTGAAGCGGCAGAAGGCCCAGCGAACCGCGGACTGTTGTGTTCCAAAACCGACACCCCACCGAGGATTCCCGGTTGTTGTAGACTTTATTAGGTTGTGCCGATCGCTGCTGAGAGGCCGCGCTTTAGCTAGAAGTGGGTGGACCTCCCCATCAAATAAATTAGCTAGCCAACACCAGTATTCAAAAAACTTGCAAAATTGTCCACCTTCTTGGACGTCGCCATCTTGGAAGCGGAATGAAAAGGAAACATCAAAGTTTGCCTTTCCCAAAGAAAAGGTGGGGGAAGGGGTAGGCCAACACCTCCTAGAAGACAAGGCCGTAATGCTTACTTTTTTTGTCGCTAGCGAAGGACAACACTGGACACAGATTGGAAACGAGTGTGGCGTCAGCGCTCGGCTTCGAGTCAAGTGTGAGCCGAACGTTGACGCAATCGTCGTGACCAATCTGTGACCAGCGTTAGCCTTCGCTGATGACGACAGGTCTATCAGCACTACGGCTTTGTTATCTAGGATGCGTTGGGTAGGCGCACTATATTTAACGCTACGTTTTTTTTTTGTGTGTGCGTGTGAGAGGGGGGACGCACGGCAACCTTATCTTTTGGCAGAGATTAGCTCTCTCGTTATAATGGTTGTCACAATAAGTCGAACCGTAATCAACGATACGATCCTACTGAGCCAATCAAGAAGTGCCAAAAGTGTAGGCTGATGGCGTTTGTCGTCTTTTTGCATTGGCTATTATGTGAGGAGGCCGCTCGGTATAACTAACACTTTAAACATAAATCAAATATTTTAATGTTTCTTTTCGTTCAAACCGCCGCTTGAGCGCAACATTCATCGGATTTTCATCGCCTTGACAACGAAAATCCAACTTTAGGGTGATTGTCCGCTTACCGAATGGGAACGGGCAGCATCAGCAGCAGCCTCGGTGGATGTCTTTCCCAGGTACGCGGTGAGGGCCGTATAAAGCGCTGATCGTTAATGAAGCCAGATTCAACAGCTGAACCTGCGCCCGCGGGGACGCTCCGGGTCCGAGCCGTCCAACGCTGACTTGGTGCAGTTCCTGATCAAAGTTTAATCTCCCGAAGTAATTTGCGGTGCTGCTCATTACTAGCTCGATACATCAAAGTGCCTCTTTGCGTCACGAGTCCTCCTTTAATTAACGGGGCCGCAATGCGACGTGCGAGGTGGTCAAAGACCCCCCCCCCCCCTCTTCTCGGACCTCTCTCAGGTCAACTGCCGCGCCCCCATATTTCTCCTCAATTTTCACTCCTTGCAGAATGCGGGAAAACTTGACTCCTCCTCTCGTATTGCTTTTACGAACAGCAAATTTAACTTCAGATTTCTCTTTCTGTCTGGATTCATCCAGCGTTATTCTTTGCTCTATTCGCATTTTCAACCCAGAATCACATTTCCCACAAGCGCTGAATTGAACTTAACAAAAATATGAAAGCAGGATAAAATGGTGTTATTTTAAATGCCTGTCCGTGTCTCTTTTCAAATTCTGATTTCTTTGTGTCCTATATGGGAATATTTTTATTATATGTACATACCTCTTCTGTAACGGCCCACATAGGACTCACAGTATGAATAAATAAATAAATAAATAAATAAGTTAATTCAGTCAAAATTTAAATTTCCGCAAAACTATTAATAGCTTTGTTTTAGTTACCCTTTTGTTATTCCCTATTTTCAATTCAGTTACAGTACATGAAACTTTAGAATTTGCAAGTCACATTTTAATTTTACGCTTGATTACATTTTGAATTGAACTATCAACATTTCAAATTTAAAGAAGTAAAAAAACGCCAGGCATATATTGCTAATCGCAATAGCTTTAAAATAACAGAATTGCTCACCTCACCTCCGCGTTAACAAAATAGTTTTTTTCTGTTTTACGGTTTTAAAATTGGAATGATATCAAACATTATTATAACCCTGAATAATAGTTGTATGATGCGTCCAAATGTTGAAAATGTATGAGGAAAGGAGCGGTTTTCAGATATAATTTGAACGTTGAAATTATTCCGAGCTGTCACAATTAACGTAATTATAAAGTACCAGTGACAAGTAGCAGTAACGCTCTTTTTCACCACCACTCCAAGCCTATTTGTAATGCACTCTGTAAGAAGGCGATCTATGGGTGACAGCCGAATAACACTTTCTGAAATAGATACCCGAACTTACTGATCCTCTGGCGTGCTTAATGTATTTCCTATTTTTATTATCCTTTATGAGGCAGACCTTTACAAACTTTGTTGAAATCAGTTTAAATAAGGTTACTGTTAAAGGAGCTCTGCATTCCAGGGATTTACTTATGGTCTTACTTAAGCAGTGGTAAACCTATATCTAAGGCAAATAAATGTTAGAGTAACAGTGTTTCTTTTT
The DNA here is from genome assembly GCA_037355805.1 of Ixodes ricinus. Classification (NCBI taxonomy): domain Eukaryota; kingdom Metazoa; phylum Arthropoda; class Arachnida; order Ixodida; family Ixodidae; genus Ixodes; species Ixodes ricinus. Next base: position 97,706 of record JAZHYW010000242.1, read on the forward strand.
TTTTAATTCCATGAACAGTGGGAGACAAAAAAATTAATGACGTTTACAAAGCTCTGTAATGGGAAATTTTGCTCGGCGAACAGCTTTCTTGGCAATGCAGTGGAAAGAAGGAGAACCCGTGCAACGCATTATTCAGTGCTTAAAATGGGAGAGGGAACTCGTGTTTGTACTCTCCACTGCATTGGCAAAAAATATTTCGCCGAGTATAGAGCGCAGCTCTTGAGGAGGTGGAGGGAAGGTACGGAGAGGAGGGTATCCCCTCCTGCTCCGTACCCTCCCCTCTTCTTCCTTCTTCCCACTAATCCTCTTCCTCCCTTCCTTTTTCTCATCCTCCACCTTCCTCTCCACCTCCTCCTCCCCTCCTCTCCTACTCGCCTCCTCCTATCCTCTTCCCCTCCTCCTTCTCCGTACTCTCCCTCCTCTTCCTCAATACCCTACACTCCTCCCACAGTTTCCCCGCTAAATTTAGCTGGAAATTTGACGCCACGTGACACCAACACCAATTCAGTTTCCCCATTAAATTTAGCGGGAAAAATGGCATCCCATGACTTCGTCTCACTTCATAAATGAACAAATTCAGTTTCTGCGCAAGATTTTGCGGGAAACTTAAAGTCCCGCGACCTCAAAATTAATTCAATTTCCCGCTAAATTTGGCGGGGCGGTTTCGCTGGTGGCGACGGTGACGCTGTTAGCAGCAGAACTGGCGCCTAAGAGCTGCGCTCTAAATCATTGATTAAGAAATGTCGCATAATTACAGTAATAGAGAAACTGTAGTGGAAAATCTTTGGACTCTGTGCGTAGAGTGCATGCGTTTGTGAAGATTTCATTTGATATCTGTTTGGGTATCTTTTTTTCTAGCCCTAATATTCTTCTGCTGCCCTATTGTTAAAATTTTTTCCCTCCTTAACAAATACGAAGCACTAAGTTATGCCCGGTCATCAGCGCCTAATCAGCAACACCAGAGACATTCTTGTCATGAATTTTACTCCAAAAGCTGGTAAAGGTAAAACATTTGCCTCTAGACTCCCGACCACCACTAGGTAGAAAGTAGTTTTATAAAAACTAAAAATTTCTCGTTAACCGACCTTTTTGTACGCCTGAAATTGATCGCTGTATCCATGCACTGGTCATTGTTTCATGCCGTTTAAAAAATATTTTTCAAAAAAGCTTTTCGAATATTCATTTCGAAACAAAACTTTGTTACAAAAAAGCTAAGCTATTGACCACACGCGCTCGCATGACTACCCTGGTTGTGGCAAATCGTGACGTCATGTGGTAGCATTGGCGGAAGTATTAAAACATGATTTGGAAGGCAAAAAGAGATTCACAGTTTCTTGCCGTGCCTTCAGATGAACTGAGGTGACCGTCGAGGCTATGCACACTTTGCCAAACGATACAGCAAACTACACACAATCTAGCTCCAGACAGGTGTTCTTCCGCTAAATATAGCAAACTTTTTCAACTGTGTTTTAACGCTGAATTTTGTGTGGCGGCTTTTAAATGCACGTTATTTTTCGCAATACAGTTTCAAGATAAACTTTCCCCACTAAGCTTTGTACGTTTTGTTTCATGTTCAATCGGGCGTGTCCAGAAACATTTTATTGGCATTGTTTACAGCCGATTTTTTTCACGCAATTTCTATCAAAGTTAGGATGTGTCACTTAAAAAAGAAAAAAAGAAAACTTGGTGTGCGCTTTTTAGCAGATGGTGTAATCGGGATATTTTGTTTCTTTATAAGTTTGCAAATAAAACTGAAAGCACTCCTGTCTTCACGTCCCACCGCGTACTGGCCATACTCGCAGCTTCTATCTACGTGCGCTTTTAGCCGCATCTCCCATCACGACATTGCAACTTGAGTCTAACAAGTGTAACTGTCTACGCCTAAAATGCGTATTTTGTGACGCAACAACGTTTCCCCGTAATCTGGAGGCTATATTACTTCCGTAGTTAAATATTTAAGGGGTTTGTTTCGTTTTTTTAGAGTTGCGTTATATTTGTTGTGTACTACAAAGAAGGACTTGAGATGTTTGTGGACACGTAAACATAAAGACTATTATTAGTAGTATTATTTTAGCGGGAAACTTGCTGGTAAAAAGTGGCGCCATGACGTCACGCGACAGGGATGTCAATGTACGGTACGTGGCAATGTCAAATTGTGATGTCATGTAACTGCGTTGTGTCACATTCTACTTCACGTAACCTCATGGTCCCATGGAACATGAGTGCGACGTAATCTCACGATGTCACGTTACGTCAATGTGTGACCGTTCCGTCACTGCTTTACATTTCCACAGTTGTTAATGCCCTCTCCACAGTTTAAAGGAGTCATGACAAACTTTTTCAAATGTTGGCTTCTTATCTTTCCTCCTTAACTCACAAATAGCTCATTGTACCCAACAGTTTAAGAAGACTGAAAGGAGGGACTCCCTGTTGGTCAGACCCTCGTTTGTGTACCCCGACACCGCCATTCTCCACTTACATGACTCTTCCGCCGCTCAAAACTCGGACAAAGTTGCTGTCCCCACCCCGTTGACCCTAAGCTGACAGCAATGTAGAAGCTACGTGCTTGTTGGGCCAGGCACACCTTTGAACCGTGATAACGCTCCCTCACGGATGCCCATGCCCTCGCGCAGAGAATGATGTAAGCTTATGAAAGGAAGGGTGCTGATTGGTCCGGCAAGCGCATAGTTTCCTCCGCACTGTCAACTTTGGGGTGAACGGAAGATGTGAGATCTCGTGTCGTGTGACGTGCATTTGGGCCGGGTGACGCGCTTTGGGTACCGCCGATGTATGACAGTGAAAAGACAGAGAGCTTTTGAAGGGAATGAGGTACGAAATAGTCCGCTGTGTTTGTAAATTTTCGTACTGAAAATCAGGCTTTGACTTTCTACCTTATTTCTTTTGGCCCACTAGACAATATGGTATTAGTAAAATCCTAACTTTCATTCATTTATCCCAGCCCAATACTCGTTTAATGCCCCTTTATATATAACCTACGCAGAGTATTGCACTGCTAGCGGGAGATTGTGCTGTCACTTTCAAGCATGCTTGTGCCCGCTATCCGCAGGTACGCTAGCCTAAAACTATGTAATCAGTTAGTGCTCACCGATACAAAACGATCCAACTAAGTACATGTCCTCGGGTACTTCATGAGCCACCTGCCGGAAGAGGCCAAGCGATTTGGTGTCGCGAATTGTTCGTGGACTACGCCGTAGACAAGCAGTAGTTGGCTATTCGCACTCGGGCCACTAACCCTGAAAATTGCTCACAGAAGGACATGAATAGACACTCTTGGCAGTTACAGTAACGTACGCGGTTAGCTTATTCCTGTTCCTGAGGGTATATAGATATAAGTCTTTCTAAATATTAACAAATGCAGTGGAAGGGCAAGACAACCTGCTTTACATTCATTAGTAACAATAAAGAACCCATGTAACAGCACTCGCCAAATTTATCTTGCATAAACATTTGCTTGACTTCAAAGGTTTTGCCCAGCAAAAATGCGTTTTTAAGACCGAGATACTGACGATGTCATGGTTTAAAACCAACGCCCAACACCAACGCAAAGGCCAAACCTAAAACTAAAGCCGTGAGAAAAGAAGTTCACATATAAAGTGCCTCAGTGAAAATAGGAAGGCTGTATATGTGAATGCTCAGGCATCGAGAAATCGTGGCAACAAGCAAGGTCGTTTTCGCATTGCTTGTAGCGGTAAGCTGAGCAGCCGTATATCATGCACACTCCCCGTTTTCGTTTTTTCGGGATTTATATTTTTGTAAGCTTGTGCCTCCAACATTTTTTTGCACGAACGCCGGCGTCTGATCTCAACTACATGGCCATCAACAGTGATCGAGCGCTCCGGGTCTGAATTCAAAATATGTCATTCGAAATAAAACGAGATATACATTTCGGGCCTTTTTGGTTCCTCTATTCTCAATTCTCAAGTCTTGGCGTCGTGTCGAATTGGAAATCCCCTCGCGGCCGATAATATTTCAGTGCACATGATGCGCCTCCGATCGTTTTTCATTTCCGCAGTCGTTTCCTCGTCCCCGTCTTCTTTCTTTTCGCCTTGTTTCTCTTATCTCTTATCTGCCAAGGCGTTCGTTTTTAGTTTAAGATGTACTCGCTGTTGTTACCTATTTTCACGTGTCGTACGCGTGTTTCTACCTTCTTGGAAACATCGGAGTAAATATCCTTCAAAATAACAGGGAATGCATCCTACTTCCACTGTCGCAAAGCACATTACCCGAGACCTAGAATCTTATGTCTATCTTTTTTATATTCTTGATTATTTGTTTTCTGCCTCTTGTAGTGTATGGTGAATGTTATTTTTCTTGCTTCTTACAGAGGAATATATGTCTAGTATTCTACAGCCGAAAATAGACATGACATCTACAGAAAAAGCCTGAGAGGCTTGCCGCCGCATCTTTCGGGTGTTCTGTTCGTATGCGAAGGAATTTAAAAACAATTAATGTAAAATCAAGAATTGGCTTATTTGGAAGTCTCCCTCTACAGCTGAACTAGCAAGTTTGTAATGGCGAACAAGAAATACCTGATACTCTCAAACTCGGCTATAACTTTAAAACTCAAAGTCGCGCTTATGCGTCTAATGCCCCCCCCCCCCCCCACCTCTTCGCTTTCCCGCCATTGGTTTCTAACACGTCCTCAAAAACAGACCATCCGAAAACAGACACCCACAATGGGAATAAAACTTACCAAATGAACTAGTGTAAAACCGAGCGCAAACGCAAGGGAATCAAGCTTTCATTTTATTTTAGAACGCAGCACTTAGGTGCCCGTTTCCGGCTTGAGTGGCGTCGCCGTCGGCGTCGCGGTCGGCGTGTAACCGCGCGGTGCATGATGGGTAAATTTCTCCGCTAAATTTAGCGGAAAATTTTCCCCGCTAAATTTAGCGGAAAAATCTTCCCGCTAAATCTAGCGGAAAATGTTCCCCCTCTAAATCTAGCGGAAATTTCTCCCACCGAAATCTAGCGGAAAATTTTCCCCGCTAAATTTAGCGGAAAATGTTCCCCGCTAAATCTAGCGGAAATTTTTTCCCGCTAAATCTCGCGGAAAATTTTCCCGCTAAATTTGGCGGAACATTTTCCCAGCTAAATCTAGCGGGAGATTTTCCGCGCTAAATTTAGCGGAAAACTTTCTCGGCCCCCACCCTCGAGCTCACGTAACCCCCAGGCCACGTGACCCCCCCCCCCCGTGCCTTCCCCTCCTCATCAAGAGCTGCGCTCTCATTCGGCGTTACAGGGAGTTGTAAACGGCTTTCATTTTTTCCCCTCCAATCTCTTTAACGTTTATCCCGCTTAGTAATTATTGCTGATCTCGCGTATTCTATACTTTTAATGTCGTGTGCGTTTAAATATCTAAGTCACGAAGCAGGTCGTTTGTATTTTACATTTCTTTAATGAGACGCTGAACCGAAATTTGTATTCTGCTAAATAAGGCTGCAGGAAAACAACTTTCATGCAACAATGTCTCAAACAGATGGCTGTATTCTTGAAAAAGAAGGTCGCGATTAAGCAAGGACTGTGACGTCAGAATCCTCCTGGAACAGTTTAAAACGAGGGGAAGCTGCCTTGTTCTCTTCCCCTTCCTTCGGATTCACCTGCTTGAGGGAACGAGTGAAGAGGAAAGAGAATGAGAATCGTGACGCTGACATGTCTCTTCTGAGCTCGTCGGCCGAGTTCATGACGCACTTAGTTTCCAAATATACGACCAACCGTTATACATATCACCGCATGAGTGATGTTTCTGCGTTTTGCAGCGTCTCGCCTATCGCTCCAGCCTTGTTTTCTGAGCTCCAAACTTCGAAAATAATATTCCTTTGAAAAAGAAAAAGCTTACAACGTTACACATTTATTCTACGTTATTTCATCTAGTGTTCCACTCTTCACTTTTACAATTTATGTTAATAAAAGATGATTTCCCTGCAGGATGTTTTTTTGCAAACTAATTTGACCCATTTGGTTTTACGTCATTGCGTAAGACCAAATGGTCTTACGCAACGTCGCTAGGATAACATATTAGACAGCTTGTCGAAATATAGTACTTTTTTATGTGTGTAAGTTTGTACGAGTTTATTTGAGACAGCCTTACAGAAAGTCTCAGGGGACATGGCTCAAAGGACATGGTAATCCTGGTTAGAATTACATTGAAAACAAATATGTAAAACTATTTTCTGAAGCTGTTTTTTTTTTCTTTCAGAAGCAAAGATTTCATAAAAAATGTGTAAGCTAATGGCTACGGTATAAGTGTATTTCTGGATCTGGACAGGTCAACAAACTGCAGGACCGCTTTTGAAAATCACGAGCCCCTACTTAAAGTATGTTCTTTGTTAAAAAATAAAAAGACGCGTCGGGTAATTCCTGAAAAACTAATATTTAAGCCATAGCTACGCTTATACGTTATTTATAACCATAAGCTCCCAGAAAGTTAAATAAAAAGCGTATGTCATCTCTGATCTTTCCGGAGATTTGGAGAGATGGCGTGAAAGGCTGAGGTTAACAAACACATATTATCCCGCGTTATTTTAAATTACCATTCTATAGGGGATTTCAGTATATCTTGGTTATCAGGCGAATGTCATCGGGAATAGTCATCATCCGCGAATATTTGACTTTGAGATCAAGTTCCTTAGATTATACTTTAGCGTTTATGCAATATAAAATATAACACGCTGTGAGACGGATACTTGAAAGACTCCAACATTCACATGTGCATTGCTTGAACTAAAGTGGTCAATTTACGAAAATAGTATCTTTCTTGATATACGTTTTAATTTCGGACATTTGGCACACCTCGCAAAAATGGACGTCTAAAAGTGCATACCTGAAATTAAGCACATGAACGTCGTTTCGTAAGAATTTTTATGTATATTTTTATTACTCAACCCAGAGGTAGTGAAATACTATAAATAAAGCAAAATCGAAGGACGTGTATTTCCCATGTCCTATGCCTGTCGTCTGCACACTGCTTAATGAGCTCACTACCGGGTGGCTTGCTGAACTCCAAAACGCTAAGAACCAAAAGAGACTGGTAATGAACAACATAATCGCAAAATTAATACTTTTACCGGACTACACGAACAATGATCACACGGCAGAAAGCTCACAAACCAGTGTGCTGACGACAAACATACAGTAAGTAAATAGGAAATGCACGGCCACCGTTCTTCTCTCATTTTTTAATATTTTTCCACCGCTGACTTGGGTTCTGAAAAAAATATACTAAACAACTTTCGAAGCTAAGATCGCGTGCCCAATTTGAGGTATGTACGTGTGGAATTCAAATTTTGCAAGGCGTCCCAATAGTGTCGGTCCTTACGGCGTCACTCTGTACATGTGTATTCACACAACAATATAAGAAATAATGATGATGTTCAATTAGCAAAATCCGATTTGTGGCGTTTTGTAAACCGGAGTATATTGCTTAGATATGACCCCTATCGCTTGTAAAATGTGAGACATTCAGGGCAATGTTCATACATGCAAGCGCTACGTGCAATTAGTTCCTATCCCTCTACTCGTACCCGCACAAATATTTTCCAGTTATGAAAGGTGTCCTGAAAATATACATTATAAATGAACATGCTGGCCCTCTTATGGGCTTTATCAATACTGAAGCACCTCCACCTTTGTTTTGAAGCAGCTTAATACCAAATTCGTCGAGGTTTGGCTTCACGTCTTTCCCCCAACCCATATTTTTTTAAAGTTTTGTTTATACAGAATGTCAACATATTTAGGAAATATGACCATTTAAAGAAATGGTAATATTAAAAAAAGAGCCACGACTACGGTGGCTTTAACCTCGCACTTCGTTTCGTAGTTTGTTTAAGGAAAAGCCAACCCCATTATGTTGTTTTTGAGTTTCCTAAAAGTAAAATTACCTGCATCTTCTGTTTAAGTGGAGTCCGAGTCGAAAATGAACATCTTGCGACTTGATGTGATGTTTAACTGTGATGTTACTGGTGTGTAACTAACCTTCTTCTCATGTAGTCGATGTGCCTTCTTTGTATTCTTACATCTGAAGTCGTTACTTGAAATGCTCGGAAACCAACCTCGCGCAGTACCTTGGTTTCTACCCATTGTGTCGTCCCTCGAAGCCCTTAATAAAGAGGGTTTGAACTTGATAAGCTTAGCATCTTTTTAGTCTTCTCAATCTTTCTTACCTCATGGATGAATGTTTTCCAACGGGCGAGACAAGTTCGCCCGAGTATCAACTCTGCTGGTGTTCTTCCAGTTGCTGAGCTTGCTGTTGTGTGTTGTCTAAACAAAACACGTGCCAAGCGGTAGTTCAGACTACCTTATAAAAGCTTACGCAGAGACTCCTTTGTTTCTTGAATTATTATTTCGGCTTGGCTGTTGGAAGTCGCGCTATAAGTGGCACTTGTTATATGCCGGACGCCATTGCCTTGCAGGAACCAGTATATATCAAAGTAGTGAGTTGGGTACAGTGTTGCCAGGTCTACTGATTTATCAGTAGATCTACTGATTCGGTTCTGGGTCTACTGATTCACTGAAAGAAAAGAAAATCTACTGACTTTTTTTTTTAGTAAACATATTAAAATTTATTATTTGGCCCCTTCAGTTCCCAGGGCCGCCAATCAAAGGAAACTCATATTCTCCCAGAACTAAAAACGAAGAACTGGCTAGATGGCCCAGAAGCCCGTCATATTCGAGTGGCTTAGACGTATATTCATCTATCTATTCACCCAAAGAAGGTTCGACGTTGACATCTGGGGAATTCGGCCAGTCTATGATCTCGCCGCCGTAACGTCCCTCTCCCGAGTGAGCCAATCAGGCTGTGGTGCAGAGTGAGAGGCGTGAGCGCATGCGCCTGAACTCTCGGCGGCCCCCAGCTAGCGCCACAGTGGCGCCACTCCCAGCTGAGCGGAGAGGGCCGCCATTTTCATTCATTCGCCCGGCGGAATGCTTCGGTAACATCCAAATTTCGGTTCTTTCCTTTTATTTGGCAGGCTCTGCAAGAAAACGATCTAATGTTATTCCTCGGAGGCTTAAAAAGCTAACAAATTAAGTTTCTCCACGTTTGAACGCAAACAGTGAGTCAGGCGGCGACAGCGTTGCGTCAAAAACCTTCCACAGCCCTGTAAGAAAAGATGGCAGCTCGGAGATGACTTCCATTGGACATGTACGCGCACACTTGCCGGAACGTCTTGTTTTGGTTTCGTTTTAATAATAGCAACAGGTAAATGTCGCACTGTCGCCTTCATCTGTTGATCCCAACGGTGGTTCAGTCTCGATTTCAAAGAATAATCCTCGAACTCTGATAAAATTCTGATAAAAAGCGCGCGCCCACGCGCGCACACACACACACACACACACACGCACACACGCACACACACACACACACACACACACACACACACACACACACACACACACACACACACACACACACACACACACACACACACACACACACACACACACACACACACACACACACACACACACACACACACACACACACACACACACACACACACACACACACACACACACACACACACACACACACACACACACACACACACACACACACACACACACACACACACACACACACACACACACACACACACACACGCACGCACACACACACACACACACACACACACACACACACACACAGCACACACGCACGCACGCACGCACGCACGCACGCACACACACACACACACACACACACACACACACGCACGGACACACGCACGCACGCACGCACACACCACACACACACACCACACACCACCACGAGCGCACGCCGCAGCGACGTTTATGCATAGAGTTATTACAATAAACGCTAGAGGCTCAGCTGGCGCTAGTGTCTACGGGACTTCCGGTTGCAAATTGAAGCAGACAGCATGCAGTCTACATTTCCAGCCTCCCTGTGTATTCCTATGGGAACACGCGCGTGAATTTTGTCTCTTCGCCGGAAAATAACATGAATAGCTTTTGTCATCTTGGTTGTACCGGATAGTATGTACCTTTATTGGTATTGTGAAAGTGTAATTGCTTTAGTTACAGCATTTTTCTTTACCACTGAACGATGTTCAACTCCGTTCTATTTCAGGCCCAAACCCCTGTTTCTAGGAAGGTATGTGAAAACGAGCGACTATTCTAAGCAAACTAACGATCGAAAGGAATGTAGTGTGTGTTCAAGGTTCGCTAGCATTTCGGTGGTGCTTTTATATTGCTAATATGCCCGTCCTGTCATTGGATGAAAATGACTCCGTCGTGCATCTTTACGATCGGTTAAAGAAACATTCGAACGCGAAAAATAAAGCACGTGAGCTACGAAAGGTATGTCTTTTTATTATTTCCCATGTCGGGCAGTTTTTATCGGGCACCTGCTCTCTGGCTGCCCTTATTTGCAAAGATTTGGAGCGTGCGGGTGACGATTTGAACTCAGAACAAGCATCTTCGCAGTACTTATTTATTGCAAATCTGACTATATTACGTGGCTTTCAATTTATTTCGATCGTCTGCGTGCACAAGGAGTTACTTATCCAGTGTTACTGCGTAGTTCTTGCCGTCTCTCTTGGTTTTCCACATGTCCTTCGTTCGTTTGGCACGTATCTCCCCCATGCTGGTTAGCGTCGACGCCGTGTTCGCACTAACAGTGTCCGACAGTGCACACAAATACACGTACGAAGCGGCTTTAACTCCGTTTTTCATGCCACGAATTTCAAATAAAAATGCTGTAACTGACCAATTATTTCGTCTGCGTGACTGAGAAATGTTCCAATGTGCCTAGTACGTACAAATTATTCGTGATATTTGCTCTTATAATCGAGCGCAGAGAGAAAATGCACTCGCTTTTTCCCATAGGAATACATTACCGGAAGTCAAATTTAGACTGCTTGCTGTCTGCTTCAAAATGCAACAGCACACTAGCGCCAGCTGAGCCTCTAGCATTTATTGTAATAACTCTATGTTTATGGTGCCATTTTACTTTGCCCTTCATAAAGGATTACTTAAGAACTGGTCTTGGTTTTTGTTTTGTTCTTTTCTTTTTTGTGTTGATTACCGTGTTATTTGTTACTCTATACTATTTATTCGAAGTGTGGTTTATTGGAAATAGAAAATCATGGCAAAACACAGATTTTGTAGAATCTACTGACTTTTGTGCAAATCTACTGACTTTTTGGAGATCAATCTGCTGACTTTTTTTTCTCCGTCTGGCAACACTGGTTGGGTAAGTTGGTGTTGCATTTTAGAAGGGTAAAAACAGCGCAAAAAGACACGAACAGAGGAGGTGTACACAAACAGAGCTCTGACTTTCAACTGTTTAATTTCTCAAAAAAAAAAAACGCCCACCGTCGTGCCCACATACGTCCGACCACATTACATCACGTGCGTCACATCATATCAACTGACCATTTCGTCGAAAACTGCTGATAAACGAAAGTTCGCAGTCCAATAAACAAATCGAGGAAAGAATGACACACTTATCGATGTACTTTGAAATAAATAATGCTTCGGCAATCTCTCCAGTCGTCTTCTGACGATGATTTACAAGAATCTCGGTATCGATTAAAGAGGAGTGCTACCGCACCTATCACAGAGCACCGCCAAGCTTCCTGACGGTGATGACTTCATCGAGCACGCATGTTCCCACAATCTGCCATTAAAACAACGGCCTGTTTGGCCGATGTATTACCTTCTTACATGCCATCGTAATACACTATACCACCCCATCCACGCAAGGAAAAAACTTGTTTTAATGCTATTTAACACAACCAGGCATAGCGGTCCGACCTCTGTCAACTCTCGCTTATAAACGTCCCAGCTTACCAGGAGCCGAAAAAACTACAGGAATGCCGTGGCGTTGTGACAATTTCTTTTACCTGTGCGCAGCCTTTTGGATATAAGGTACCGCAACAGGTCTCTGCGTAAAATTCTTACCCACGCCAGCCTCCAGATTGCGCACTTTTCAGACGCTTTCAGCTACACCTATTAGAAGGTTGTTTTGGTATCCACCCTCAAAAATTTATTAGCCTGCCCGCAGAAACTCGTGATCATCTTGTGCGGACGCGACCTCGTAAGAGACCCACACAAATTAACAGTTATAATCTCCATTTTTATTACTTCACTATTATTACTCTAAATAATAAAAGTAAAGTAAAATATGTATTACTCAGCCTTTCACATACAAGATTGCAATTGTTTTATCTTTTCCTTAACGTTTGTTTTTATCAGCCGTTGCAGAATTGCTTCAAGACACTCCAGGTGCTTGGTCCACGGTGAAACCAGTGACGAGAATGTCGTCAAAATATGTGGCGACACACGGTTGCCGAGTAAGGCATACATCTACAATATCTTGAAGATATAGACGAAGCTACAGATACGCCATAGGGTAAACGCTTGTTGCGGTGCAGGCCACTTGATTTATGCACACTACCTCTGCTGTAGTTTCGTCGAGTCCGAATTCCTGGTAGTCTTGTGTCAAGCGAATTTCGGAAAAGGCCTTGCTCCCACAGATGGTGATTAGCAACTTTGGTACAGTCGGTAGTGGGTAGGTGCCATATTTTACGGATGCGTCGCTGCTTCAGGAAGCACCGCAAAGTCTTAATGATGCATCCATCTTCCTCGCGACCACTACTGGAGTTGCCCACTCAGAGGACAGGCCCTGTCCTAGATTTTTATTGTCCTTCAAAATGATACGGATTTTCAGGACAGAATGGACCTTTTTCGAAGCGTTCTGCGCACGCGCGAGCATCGTGCAAGCGGCGGAAGTTGGCACCACAAATCGAGGAAATTCGGAAGGAAGCTGTAGATTAGCGAGTAGCAAACGTAATTGAAGCATACATATAATTGTGTTATGCAAAAAAAAGAAAGCGGACGGAAAGAATAACGACGTTAGAGTGGACGCCACGGATACTACTGTGCAACGTTGGGCTGCCCGCTGTCAGAGAACGAATACACTGCGAGGTAAGCTAAAATACATAATACAAACTGAGTGCGGCCAGCACCGCAAACACTTTTGTTTTCAGTCTTTCTCATGGTTGTAAGAAGTTACGTGATTGTTTAAATGGTGTGTTATGTATATCTAGCCCATCCGCGAACAGAATGGAATGGAACTGTGCTTTAGAAACTTGGGTGGTGCGTCTGGGTGCAGTGGGGTAGAAATTGGTGGTATTTTATGGCCATCCTATCCTGCAGTTGGTTAAACAAATCTTGAAATTAGACAGGATATTCTCCAAAATGGTGGAGGTCGCGGTGTTCACTGCGAGGACATAACTGTCCAAAAGTGCAGACCAATTTCTGCCGAGGAGGCTTCCCTTTCTTCTCTTTACGACAGGCAGTGTGACTTTGACCACCTGCGTTTTTACGGTAGTGGTTTGCAGGGCGTTTACCTGAAGTTGGCCAATAACTGGCTGTCTTTCACCTGACAAGAATGCGCAGCTGCGTCTCTTGGGGCTGCCGTTTCACAGCTTCTTTTGGCCGCAGTCAGCAAAACGGTACTTTACGGATGTAAACACAGCTCCCGAGTCAACTTTAATTTGAAAGGTTTTACCCTCGATGGTGGGAGTTAATTAGGCAATGCGGTCGGCTTGGTGGTCCGTCGTACGTCTTGTGGAGGGTGTAAAGTTCTAACTTCGGGGTCTGCACTCAGCTCACGCACCCGATGGGCCTTCTTGCTTTGTCCTTGCTGCTTCTTTGAGATGAAAGCCTTCTCAAGGCGACCTATACTTTTGCAGTAGTTAGACGTACTTTTGTGATAGCGACATTCCTCTGGTTGATGGTCATCATTGTTTCTTACGTGTAACAACGATCATGCGCCTTTTTGTTTTGGCTTTGCCGCCGGTTTAGTTTGGCATTGTTTGAACGAATTGTGATGGATCTGGTCGACATCGGCTCTTATATATAGTTGATGGGTCGACGTCGATTCCTACTCCGTAACCAAATCAAACGCTTTCTAAAAAGTGACGGCTCTTTCCGAGAGTAATCGCAGCTGGAGGTAAACGTCTTTAAGGCAACCTGTGAAGCGTTCTTGTAATATAACTTCGAGTGAAATAATTGTAGAAATAGCTACCTGTGCCATCGATGCTTCCTGCAAGGCGCTGCCAGAGCAACTCGCCGATTGTAGGGTTGCAAAGCCGCTCAGCGCTTGTGCGGTTGTCGTGGCAGGTGTGAAGTCGTTTCAATGTTTTACATCGGTCGCAATGTTTTGCAAGAGCTCGCAGATCATCGGCGTATTCTGTCATGGTTTCGTGAGGCTCTTGATCAGGTTTGTGAAATCGCCATTTCCCGAGCAATCTTGATTGAACCAGACTCAAAGTGGCGTGATAGACGTTGCATGACGTCGTCGTAGGGAAACTTGTATGGCTGCGTGTGGGCAAGTAAATGTACGAACCTTGCCGTAGGTTTTTTCGCCACATGGGGGGAAGTGTATAGCCCTTCTTTGAATGCTCCTTTACGTTGTTTGTCTTGATGTAGAATTACAGCCGTTCCTTTCACGACGTCCAACTCGTACCAGGAGTGTAGTCCGGAATTCTATTTCGTGCCGTGACCGCGCTAATCATTGAGGTCTTTCATCATCGCCAACGTTACATTGTTGGTCTATTTACACCAGTTAAAAGACCAGAGAGCTTCGTAAGAGTAAAATAATGGCTGCGAGGCCGGCGAACATGTCGCTAGCACGATAGGAACAGTGCTTGGGGCTTCGCCTTAGCTATAGAGCGCCCGTCCTGGCACTTCTGGTTGAAGACTACGAAGTCCTATATTAACAGTATGACATGACATGATAGTTACGAGATGGAAGCGTGGCGCGGTGAAGAGAGCGTCTGACTGAAGGTGTAGCTGCGGTCCTGGGAGAGATTCACGCGGTCTGGCTGATGACGACTCAGTCATCCGCCCTAAACAAGAACAGGATTTTTTTATTGCGAAGAATGCCTCACCGAAAACCTGCCGATACGACGAATGTACCAAATACCATAATCAAACGGGTCGAACAAACACAGCCAGCACGTTGTTTCCTAGATCTCATTCGATAACCGATATTTCTTGATAGGGTGAAGCATTTATATTGAAAAGGTGGGAAGTGGATTCAAGAATTGTTTCGTATATTCAGGATTGTGTTTGTGCGCTTGTAGAAAATAATGCTGGAATGAGTGACTGGGATCACGGAAAGACAAGTAGTTTGACGAAATATGTATTTATACAAAAAAATTACACCATCTTCCCGGGTGAACCATGGGGCAATGCGGAGCATCGCGGATCGTAATTAATATATTCCCTTCTTGGACTGATTTCTTTTGGCCGGCCGGATTTGGGCTGCGGCGGACGCGAGCGGCCGAGAAACGCTAGCAGACGACAGCCGCAGGGTTGCTGGGAAAGCCCACCCCACTGGAAAGCCCTGGCGTGGCGCTGCGACCGCGCGCCCAAAACTATCCTCCTTTTACTCCTCCGGGGAACGCGTGCAGCGCGCTACCGCTGCTTATATTCACACTTGAAGGAGAGGAGACTAGAAGAGGAGAGTTGCACATGCGCGCGCGGTGTGAGTAGAAGCGAAGGCACGCGAAGTGCACGCAGCTGGTAGAGAGAGAGAGCGGAGAGAGTAACGCGCAGCTGTTGGAGAGAGGGAAGGAGGAGAGTTGCGCATGCGTAGTGGGAGTGCGGACTACGACGCCGCGAGACATAGACACGAGCAAGAGATGCTCCGCATCTAAAAGTACTTCGCGGAGATTTGTAGTATAAGTAACGTTACACGTATCAAGGTTTGTGAGTGGCCAAGGAGATTTACATGGTTTTAATGTTTTCCCTCCGATAGAGTCAAGGAACATATAGTTTACGGCTCTCAGGCCTGCGGGTTTGATAGATGCAGCACACAAATTGGGAGCAAGTGTATTTTAGCTTTTTATGTACGCTCCCAACTTGTTGAAAAACGTTTATACTACAAAATGTGCCTACTACATTATGAGCTTGTCTCCCGCATTTCTCCCCGACTTCACCTTATATTATATAATAAATTTAAGTGTGCAAGATGGGACAAGCCCTGTTTTACACGATAATAAAATAGTTTCTTTATGACCTAAACACTAGGGTAACCCGCCATTATTCCTTTCCCGACATTATTCATTTTAAAAGGGACGTACGAAAGTGCATCATACATAATGTATTATTTTGTTCGCAAGATCCTGAGCAATA
This sequence comes from Ixodes ricinus, assembly GCA_037355805.1. NCBI lineage: Eukaryota > Metazoa > Arthropoda > Arachnida > Ixodida > Ixodidae > Ixodes > Ixodes ricinus. Next base: position 113,891 of record JAZHYW010000242.1, read on the forward strand.
CTACATTGTTCTGTTCTTCGCAATCCCACTTCCCCCTCCCCCCCAAAAAAAAAAACAAGAAAAAAAAACTGGAAGTCAGTTAGGTTGTTGCAATAGATTTGAAGCGCATGTCTACCGGACGAAACTGAGTTGCTGCTCAATACAATAAACCGCTGGCTCTCGAGTTAATTTCAAACTCGTCACGTTACCATGGCGCGCAAGGCCGAGTCTACTCTTTGTGTTATGAATAATCTCCCACTAATGAGATCGGAAAGCAGGATTTCAAATATCGTGCCTGCCCTTGTGCCCCCTGAGCTGGGATATTTAGTGCTTTCGCGGTAAACCGTAACTCACATTCAAGTAGCGAACATATCAATGCTAACCTTGTATCTACAACATGTTTCATATCACTCAGTTAAAGAACATATACATCAATTCCTTAGTACGGGACATGTGGAAATAAGGATAACATGCATGTATTCCGTTCACCACAATGACGACATACGTGTAGTTTGCTGCCGGCTTCGGGAAGTGTGCCTTCATGTTCAAAAACAGCAGTTTGTTTTGTTGGAAACAATATCAGCACATGTAAACTTTTTACATATGTCGAAAAACTCACCGTTTTGTACAAGGTGTCTCGCAAAATGGTTGTGTTTGTTTAGTGTAAAAATAAACGGCATTACCGAACGCTCATTTTCACCCACATTTAGCACAATCAGTAATGAACAACTAAGAAACTTTCATAGGCTGTCGTTATTTGAGTCAAATGTTTGAAGTGACTTTCAGAAATATTGTATATGGGTGAATTGCTGTCCACAAGTATATAAAATTTAATGGCATGACGCTTAGAAGGACGAGACTTACTTTCACACTGAAACTTTCGGAAAGTCCCTTATTAAGTTCGAATACAATAGGTTTTTATTTTAATTATAACAATTTCTCCAGACTGCTAGCGCCACGTTTGAGCGGAGACTCGGTGTTTGGGAATGCATTTGGTTTCACGGTGAAAAGCACTAAATATTTTGAGGGGGCACGGTTAATTATTGGAGATCTGACGTAAATCCAGTTCTGCAACAAATATCATGTCATAAAAGGGTTTGAAGGCTCCTGTTGTGTCACCCATACATGCCCGTATAGTTCATGAAGTCGAAATTCCCCATGAACAGCTTTCATGCGGCATTTTTAGTGCAACAAATTTCGGTGGATTGCCTGCACTATGAGCTCGTACCAAGAAGAAAACATACTTAAATATAAAATAAAAAAATTTAAAAAAGGTAAATATGCTTTTCTGGTTTCTCATTGCTACTGAAAAAACCCATATAATTTTCATACGGGTTGACCTGTTTGGGTCATACGATGTTATGCACATACGGGGCCCGTATGCAAACAGGTCGTCCTATATGTGAACGGGTCACAAACAGGAGCACCCGTCAAGATACGGGTCGACCTGTTATGCAGGTCGACCCGTAATGCGGGTCAAACCATTATGCAGGTCCACCCGTACAATGTCCTGCTCAGAAAAAGGTGAGCTAGCAGCCCCCGGTCTGCCTTTCGTATTCCGAGGCTCTCCATTGAACTGAAATCCTGACACCCTTCCTGGAAAGAGCATGCAAAATAAACTAAAACAAGGACTCGAAAGCAGGTACAGTTGACGAAACAGATATATTGCACGCATGACAAAAGCAAATAACCCAGCACCGTCATCACATCAACAGGAAAACTGAGCTAGTTCCCAGAAGTAGCTTAAAACTGAAGCTTCCTGTCGATATCTTGAAGGTGCTCTGTGATATACTTGTTCATGAGACCCTTCCGTTGCCTAGGTGACACATCCAAGGGTGCTTGCCCGATGTACATGTCGAAGGCATCTGAAAATGAAAAAAAAAAGAAAAACATGGAAATTATTTATATGCATTGCTGTTAAGTCAAACCCGTTTATGTCAAACTCGGAAAAACCCGTCTACCGGTTCAATCTAGCGAGTAATTCTATATAAAAATTTTAATGAATTTGACAACGAACAAGCACGCCACATTTAGAAACATTTACTCTCAAAGGAGCGTCTGTAGGTCATGAGGGACACTCCAAGCGGCTATTCAGAGGCCGCTTCTTCGTTTTTCAAGGTCTCACCGGCTCATCCTCTCCCTGCTCCTACGCAAAAGACTATTTTTTCCCTCCGGACAATTAAAGCGGTTGGCCAAAAAAAAAAAAAAGCCAGCTTTCTCTGCAAGCTGGCTTTCCCCTAACGAGCCACGCGTCGGGGGAAAGCCAGCTCGCAGAGCAGTTCGATCTATCGGCAGACGCTGCAATTTTCGTTCAATGTAACCACATTTTTCACTATGCATTTTAGAGCGCAGCTCTTAGGCGCCCGTTTCCGGCTTGAGCGGCGTCGCCGTCGGCGTCGGCGTAACCGCGCGGTGCATTGTGGGAAATGTCCCATAATGCACCGCGCGGGACCCTTGTGACGTCACGAGGGTCCCGCGCGGTGCATTATGGGACATTTCCTATGATGCACCGCGCTGGGAGTCCCCTCCCCCTCCTCCTCCTCACGCGGTGCATCATGGGAAAAGGGGAATAGGGGGAGGGAGGAGGAGAAAGAGGAAGAAAAGGCGAAGGGGAAGAGAGGGGAGTGGAGGAGGGAGGAAGAGGAGGGAGGAGGATGAGGAGGGGAAGGAGGGAGGGGACGGATGGGGAGGAGGAGGAGGAGGAGGGGAGCAGGAGGACAAGGGGGAGAAGGAGGAGGAAGAGCGGGAAGGAAGAGTGGCAGGGAGGATGAGGAGGTGAGGAGGAGCAAAGAGGGGTATACCCTCCCCTCAGTACCCTTCCCTCCTCCTCCTCAAGAGCTGCACTCTAATTCGGCGTTACAGGGTGTTGTAAACGTCTTTAATTTTTTATTGCAGCTACTAGTATGTTCACAAATAGTTCGATACAAGGTATAGTGCAAATTAACCGGGTTCGATTAAATCGGTTTTCACTGTAGCCATAAAAAAACACATCACAATCACATGTTAATTTGTTGGAATATAGTACTTATTGAGGTGCAACAGAGAACAATTAGCAAGGATCTTATTGGTCAATTAACCCAAAATTGGTCAGCCAAAATATTTGCCACCTTAAATCTGACCACCTTCTAAATGACCACTTTGTTTCGAAATCGGCACAGCTAGCCTGCTCTGGGCTACACTACGTTTACGCTAAACTGAGTGCCTTTCGCCGAACCAATCAAAGGCCTTTCTCTGATTGCTTGACTTCACCCTCTGCAAGTGAGTCTGCAGGGGGTGATGGGGTTGATCATGTGGTTTAAAACTGAGTTGAGTGGACCAACGACCATGCAGCTTCTACGGCCCTAGTCAGCGTAGGGATGAATGGAGTAATGGCGACTTGTGAAATCAACGGCACCTCGTGGCTAGGACACAAAACTGTCAGGGTGGGCTCGTTCGACAGTTTACATGAGCTAAGCAAATATTCACAGCATCTGGCGGTCTAAACGGAAAGCCGTGAAAGTAGGTTCGAAAACACCTCATGGAAATTGCCAATAACTGTGGTGCACCTCCAGGTTGACGATATAATACGGTGACAGAGGTGATCTATCCCAACATGTGAAGAACATTAGTCCTTATTGAATATAATAAATCAGGGCACGTAAGTTTAGGCATATGTCTATAAATGCTTAAATCTATCACTTCAATGTTTGCTCTCCTTATTCTGAATTTTATTTCTAAATTGCCGTTTAACCTGCATCATGCCAATGTATGTGAATTTGGCACTTTTATTTACTTTCCAAGGATTCCCCCAGCTCTTTTTTTACATCATTGCATACCTACAGACACTAAAAATTGTTTTGTTGTTATGCACACAAAAGCAACAGCGAATATAAATGATGATCGCCTCTGCCGCTCGCTTTATTAGATCTTCCTCAAATTAACAAAAGGGCTCTATAACACCATTAGGAATAGATGGGAGAACAAGATCTGTCATGACATCTGTAAAGTTTAAACATGACTGGGGGATACAAGAGAACACTGCGGCATTGTTCAAGCATTGCTCACAGAAAGACGGGAAAGAATTGCTTTATGAAGCCTGTCACAGTACTTGGGAGCTGAGCTAGCCGTGAATTAAGCATTCAAAATGTGAGAAATCATAAGTGTTAACAATGACAAGCTCTTTTACGCTCCTGCCTCTAAAGGTTCACCGTCTGACACTGGTGCTCTGAAATTTAAATTCCGTCAAGCACGCCAATGAAATTCTATTGGCAAACCAAAAGGACGAAACCTCTTACATAGTAGCTATTCTTTTCTGATAATTATCCAATTATATGCTCCTAAAATTGACTTTATAATTTTAATTTTGAATTTTGAAAACTTTTAAATGCGGGCGTACCATGATGTTCGGTCCCCCTTTTATTAGGAAAATAAAAGCCACACATGGTTCTAGTTTTGGGTTTCTTATAATGCTTAGGAGCATATGGATTGAGTTTTGCGATATAGAAAAAAAGGATCCCAGAATCCACTCTAGTACCCCTTCACTCGCATGCATGCCGGAAGAAAGTAGTCTTGTTTACATCGCATGCACGCCGAAAGCAAGTACTTTTGTTTACACTAAGGCGTTTAGAATGAAACGTTAGTTTTTTTATACTTTTACGAAACGAGAACGGGAATTTTTGACGAAGTAAAATGAAATACATTATTTTTATTAAGGTGCCCGCTGATGTCTAAAACAGGGCTCAAGTTTCCTTAATTGAATAAAAACATCCGCCCCTACCGCGCCGCTTACTCGTATTCACTGGGCCTCAACAATTTTATTCTAGCGAAATTCAATTGAGCGAGCGTTCAGAGAGGACAGCATACATCAGGTTGAAATGTGCCACACACTTTCTACACTGTTCAATTTAAGAGTCTTGCGACATAAAATTTGAGATTGCTCGGAACGTAGAATAAAAATGTGTTGTACCAAGCAGTACATTTAGGACTAAAACAATGACTTTCAGAGGACCTGAAACTTCGAGAGTCGGTCACTTTGGCACGAGAGCTTCGTATCGTCTTTTTAAGAGGGTCATGCTTTTTTACATTTGTTGTGCTTTAGTTCGAAGTAAAGGTTCTTCGCGGCTGCGTGGAAAATTGAATTCGCTTTTAAACTTGGGCCCAAGGCATTTTGAACCTTGAAGAAAACAATGCCATGCGCGCACGCTCACATGGTCCACATCGTTTCTTTATTTTTGACTATTCTCTTCAGTTCTTATGAACACAAAGACTGAATGTTTGTTTCGGTGCCGTCTTTTGCTTTTATTGAAAAAAATATTTAATATCATTCTTATTTAAGATTTTAAAATTAAAAACAAAACATATTGTCAATATATAAATTCATCTGTTTTCAATTCGAGGTTTCAGTGATCTCTGGAGAATGAGATGTAATCCGCTAGAGGCCTCTTCTAAACTCCAAGGTTGAAAGCAACGGGATGCCGAACGGCCAATGTTTAACGACAATTCGTGTGTGTGTTCGTTCTCGATCCCTGTGCGTAACTTTTGCGCCCTAGCGTTTTTTAAGGATTTCATTTAAGTAGGTAATAATTCTCTATATGTTTAAAAAACCAATACATTTCTATAAACATGATTCTTTATGTCAAAACATGTCTGCAATATCTATAGTTTCCCGGTCACCAATAGTGAGGTTGCAGGAGAAACGACGACCAGCCATGTATCTCGAGCGGAACTGAATGTATCTCAGGTCTCGCGCACTCGTCATCGTCTCCGCTGCATCTGGCTATAGCCACATGTGGATGTTCCCAAGGCCTGCCACCTTGATAATCTGCTCTTTCACCTAGACTCCCAATCCCGAAAAAATAAAATAAGTTGGTTTTATTGTTGACGGTGAAAATAAGATAAGTTCGATATGTATTTCCTTTGTCTCAATATCTGGTATTTTTAATACACCACTCTTCTCTGGTGACACTGTACGTGACCAGCACAGCTAAACAATAAAGCAACATGATGTTTAAGATGGTGATTAAACGCGCAAAAAGGACAAACACACTGCAGAATGAAGCAGACCAAACGACCCGTGCTGTTATGATTAACTAAGATATGCTTTATATTTATATTTAATAAAGAGACACGCTACTAAAGTAACCAGGAAAAAAATTAAAAATGTAATATGATTAACGAATACACATTACTATAATTATTTTATATTGGGGCGGTACCATTTGTTGTTTTACACTGTAGCAGTTGCACTTAAGGAACGAGTAAAAAATACAATGTTAATTCCGTTCATCTAACGAGGCAGTGATCAGTGCAAAAATGAAAGCTAATTGCTGAAGCCGAAATGCCTTATTTAACGTGCTCAACAGCAAGCTCTGAAAAGAAGTGTGATTATTAATTTTTCGTTGCACCTAAACAATTTGACTTTGCTGCTATAAGTTGTTGAAGGAACGGAGACAGCGTATGGTGGTGTAAGTTGTACCTAAGAAGTTGGAGCAAAAATTACTTCGAAAGGTATGTTCCATTTGTATAGTACCAGAAATTATTTCGAAAGGTATGCTGTGCTCTGTATGACTTACCACTCATGCAAGGACGACAATGGTGTTATTTCATAATAGAGGTAATTGACGCCAGGAAAGACAAAAATACACCAGGCGAAGTGTTGTGAAAGCGCTATATTTTCGTGGATTTTCTCATGAAGCGGTGCTGCGAAAGGTGTGTCTTCTGGAGCAAGGCGTTTTCAAAATCAATAACAATGAAGTTTACAAACACTTCAGTAAACACCCCGTACTTTTGGCAGATTTGATGTTGTTTCAAAAATAATCCATGGTGTCCCAGTCCCGGACATCTATGCGCACGTTGAATGCTGTTTGTTTTTATTTTGACGCTGTTTCCTCCAGCTTACCGTTATGCAATTTTCCCAGTCCTTCGGAAACACAGCACTTTGATGTGAGACGAAATAGTGGCACAGAATTGGCAAGGCTACTTAACGTTATTTTAACTGCTGAATTTTGGCAAAATTAATAGCAGACAAATGTAGTCATTTGTCAAGTCTTGGACGAGCTCAAAATGGTCGTGAAATATCGTAACGGGTCGTTTGGTTTGAGAATTAAAAAGATAAATTTTTGTTCTATAGTGAACTGCCACCATTCTATTCTCTATAATATTAGTTAGTCTGAGGATTCATTTTACGGAAACCTACTGTTTTAGTATCTGTAAAAGATCTGACCTCATTATAATAGTTCTGGTAAAATAGTCGTTAGGTCTCTACAAATAATATAGGATTTTAGGCAAATGTTAATGTAGAGTATAAACTCAAGGCCTATTATCGTTGTCGCATTACGACGTACACCGTTAGCGCAAACCCCGCAAAGTTTCCTCAGCCAATGCCTTTAGATAATTGCTGCATCTTCTAGCGTTCAAAATATACACAAGGGAGGCGCCGCCGTACACATTATGCCATCCATTATCCGAGAAAATAAGTGCAGAATGTATTACTTTTCAACTACTATCTTTGCGGTGAAGAACAAATGGGCGATTTTCTTTATATTTCCCAAGTATTTGCTTGTTTATAAGATTTCTAAATAGCGCGGCTTTTAATTTAGACGATCCATTATCCTTAATATCTTTGTTCTAAATCTAGGTGCTAGATAAATGTAGTGTTGGGACTGCCACCTTACTTCCACTTATCTGCATATCAGACGCTCTGTGAGTCTTCAAATATATTACGTCATAATCCCTCTGGACAGAGAACTGGCATTTCCAAATTAGTGTATGTGGTCGTTGAGCTGCATTCTAATACAGTAAGCAACAAAAGAACGCTATTGTTTAAAGGGGGGGGGGGGGGCACGTCGATTTATTTAATGTAGAGAGTTATTTTTAAGCTTTCTATTTGTCCTCGAAACTTTAGACAGAAATCAATAACGTGTTAAAGCTGGTGGAATCAAAACCATAAATTCACGTCCACAAACATTTAATGGCATCAACGGATCAGTGAAGGCAGTAAAGGAGTGGAAGACGAGGAACGTGGCTCTCGCACGTTCAATACGCTCCTTGTTTCAACCCATTCGAAAAAGAACAACGCTTTCCCTCTCACACCCGCCGATCTCTGACCTTGCATCTTGTGACTCTCTCTTGTTTCAGCAGCTGTCAGTTCGACTTCAGGCTTGTTGGGTTTCGAGCGCATAAGCTAGAAACCGGAATGCTTTTAGAATTGAAGGTCCCATAAAAAAAAAGGGTTCAAGAAATGCTTCCAACAATTTCGACACTTGCAGACAGATATGTGTCATTGCAAAAGGGGCTTAATTGATGGAGTATGCGGTTCAGCTTTGTAACTCTAACAATATCTGTATTTATAGAAACTCCTCCCAACCCCTGTATGCTACTCGTATAAACAAATCGAGATCAATCTTTCTACCCATTAATGTGCACCACTACTCGCGTATGTGTGTTTTCAATTGTAGTTTATATATGACAAGATTAGAATTTCCTGGTCTTAAGATTTAAACCATGGATTTTAAAAAAGCGGTTCCCTTCTATTGTGGTATTAAAAAAATTATTTCGGCTAGCGGCGCCGTAAAAATACAGCATCAATTCAAAATATTTAGTATAATGAATAATTCAAACTGACGTTTTCTTCCCTCTCACATTACTGACATGAAAAGATAGAGAAGCGGGAGTGTCACATGAAAAGTATTTAAAGAGCACGCGTGACGGCAGCCACCATTGAAACCCAAGTAGGATTCCTGGATTAGGCGTCATTGTTAATTTTTACCCCTCGAATCCTAACACACCGTCATTACTCACCTCGAATGCAACCAGCATCATTAGTCTCCATGCCTTGAACCGGACGCAGCGTTTAGATAGCTGGCAGGCTACGGGCTCTATGGCCCGTTTTTTGTTGGATCACAGATGGCTGACGCCACCCTGTTTAGGGTGCGTTGACAAACAACTGTATTTCTTAAGGTGGAGACAACTCTAATATTTTTATTGTCCAATCGTTTTGCTCTGCTCGTTAACAAATGCATTCAAACCAGCGTTTTTCTAAAGCACCGCGTAGTTTCGGATGCTCTTCGTTGTTTTCGTACCGCGCAATTTTTTATACGTATGTCTACAACATCAAGCTTTGCTATCTCTTAATATCATAAAATAAATCATTGCTCTTGTTGAGACAGTCCCATTGCTTACATATTTTCTTTTGTTTTTACGCTTTCAACCACATACGCGTAATTAAAAGGCGACGATATCGCGGCAATTCTAGCGCGTAAGATTTTTTTTTAATCCGACAATGCACGCGCTCTGGCGTCCCGCATTAGTTAGTGTTTCCATGTCATTCTAACGCCTAACAGTCGTCATATGCTTGTTTCAACACGTACTGACGGTACTTCATGCACCCTAGATGTTGCTGAAAATGCAGCGACCTGGCGAATACTTCACATGACAAGTTATATCTAGACGTTTGCTTTACCTAGCATTCCCTGCATGTCAGCGTTCACACCCAGGATGCGTCTGGGTGTGAAGCTAAGGGTATATTCCCTTCCATATGCACGCCACTGAATCCTCGTGGCCATCTTCGTAAAACACGAGCCAGTTTCGTCGGCAAGGAAAGAGAGCGCTGACCGCAATGAAACAGGAGCATCAATATTGATCGAACATGTTCCTCGCTGGTGTGGCTGTGGCACGAAAATAGAAAGATATGCACACAGACGCGAATCGCCCGCCGTCTTAGCAAACGAAGGCCACTGAGCAGGTTGGCGTGCCAGGCCCATTTGGCGAAGGAGGAGGAAAGCGCTCATTAAACGGATCGAGAGGGTCAGGCGAAACGGGGCAAATAGTTCATCGACGTGGAGTTTTCGTAACGGGAGCCGCACCGGACCTATTTGGAAGATGAACCGGATGAACCGACCGACGACCGGAAGCCGAAAGTAGAAGTTTGAAGCCTTGTTCGTCTTTCCGCTGGATTGCGTTTTCTTTGGTTTATATTTGAAGGTCTGTGATGTGCTCGGTCAGGGGGAGGGAATGAGCCCAACTCGAAAGTCTAACCGAACGGGTCTGCCGCTAGGACCCCGACAACCTGAACGGTACCAACCCCGAAATTAGTTTTTCCCACTGCTTGGATTCTTTCGTTTGACCTCTCCGGAACATTTCGTGTTCGCTTCTTTTTGCCCTCCATGTGTCTTTGGTGTGCGAAGACGTTCGTGTACTTTTTTTTCTTTTCGGAAAAGATTCTTTTGTGTGCCCTTACGGAAGCTTTCATTTGCCCGGCTTTCTTCTTTTCCGTTTCTAGCATGCTGCGTGTCTTCTTATTTTGCTCGCTTCTCGTATTCTTCCATCCAGGTCTTCGTCCTTTCCACAGGACGTTCGCCACTTCTAGTCTTTTTGTGTTTTTCTGTGAACTAGTCGAACAAAAGAGAAACTATGTTTTGTCATGTGTTCGATGAGTTGTCACTGAATATAGGAGACAGGATTATTGACCTACGTAAGGTATGAAAATGACTCTATTATCGCAATATTAGTCACAACACGTTATCAAATAAATTGACTAATGTTAGCTAATAAGCTACTCATCGATCATTACTTAAAACCGAACCCAAACAAGATTAAAAAAATAATTTGTCACCGTCTTACCTAATCCTTTTTAGACCTTTTGTATTTCGCGCCGTTCTTTATAAAGCAAATTAAAACAACGCCTACATAATATGTTATGATCCTTAAAAGCAAACAACCAAAGCAATATTTATTATATAAGAACGATCTTCTTATATAATAAATATTGCTATGGTGAAATTTCCTCGCCACAAGATAATTAACTCTAACAGTTATCCAGCCGTAGGTGACAGCCGCCTCTAGGAGGGAATTCGATGAGGTCGTCTCCCTTTCTTCCTTACATAGGTAAACGTCCCTCAAGTTTTATATCATCAAACCGGGGATGCCAAGCTACAGTAAAACATGCCTCATCGGAGCATATATCTTCAATTGCTTGGTTCCTGGATAGTATAGGAAGAGCAGCGTCCTTGTTTTTTGTCAAGGCGCGGGGGATAATCTGGTTTTATTTCCTAGGTTTTTGTATTCCTATATAGTGTCTTTTACTGCTTATAGATTTTTATGTTCGTTTTGTCATGATGAAGCAGTTTTCGTCCTATGTCACATATTTATTTTTGTCTGGATATGCTGGATGCTCTGGCCGTTAACGGAGGGCCGGGAAGGGGGTGGGGGTCTGTCGGCTTGTCAGGCTTGTCGATGCCTTTTGGGGCGGCACACTAGACAGCTGTATTCCTCGACGGTTGTCTTAATAAACGTTTACTTTGACTTTGATTTCCCCAACGACAGTCTGCATGATTAATGAAAACTGACAATGCAGCTATCTTGTGACCACCACGAACGTACTACGGCGTCGTTTTGTGTTTCCATTTATATGTTTCTTTTTTAAGCGAAGGTGGCTGAAACACTTGTTTTCTAAGATGAAAGAGAAAGAAGAGAAAGCACAAGCAGCCGGGGAGGAGAGTGAGACCCGCTGTTGTGCCCTATACCCACTAGGTCTCACACAACCTAAAAAGTGGTAGCACACTTTGATTTGCCGGTTGTGTTTTCAGCCCCGAAAAAGCTGTCGAGCCTGTGCCAAAAAATTAACAACAAAAAAACCGAGGCGACGTTGTGCAGCAAAAAAAACACTCTAGGAAATTCATGGAATGCGCATCTTCGGTCGTATACGATATTCCAATGACATGCGGAAAAGGGTTCGTGGGCCAAACGGGCAGATGCGTTAATGAAAGGGCAAGAGATCACGCGCAATCAGTAAGGAATTCCCGCTCGGGCATATTAGCTATTCACTGCGAGAGATGCCCTTGCGGCCCGGAATTGAAAAAAAACACGAAACATTCTCGGAAAACTGAGAAGCAAAATCTCGAGAGAGCTGCTCGAGTCATTCTTACGTTAGATTCTAGGGAGATGACAGATCAGATGCGTAAGTGCCCCGACAGTCCATTTAACAGACAAGGCATTTGAATTCCTGCTTGAGAAGCCCGATTGGGTGTATAAATAGTATGTGCTGTTTCAATAAACATTTAGTTGAAAGTAGCGCTTCGTGTTGTCTCTCTTACTATGTCCCAGTCTTGCGGCGCATTTTGTTAAAAGAGTATAGCATGTAAAGCCTGCCGATCTGTCACTATTAATGATTAAACGCCCCATTGTAAACCTTCTTCGGTCCTCGGTCTTCTATGTCTACGCTCTAACACTTGAAAGTAAAACGCTAATCCGCTGTGTTGTGAAAAAAAAAAGGTAAAAATAAAGGCAAGCTCAAAAATGAAAGAAGTTTACAAATGTCTGTAACGCAAAATTAGAGCGCAATTCTTGAGGGGAAGGAGGGAGGGTACGGAGGGAGGGTATGACCCTCACCGTCCTCAGTACCATCTCATCTTCCCTTTCCCTCGCCTCCTCCCGTCCTCCTCCCCTTCTCCTCTGCTCCTCGTCCTCTCGTCCTATCCTCATTCTCCTTTTTCCCTCATCCTTCTCTCTCCTAAATCCTTGTCCTCCTTTCCCCTCCTCCTCTGCTCCTTCTCCCCTCCTCCAGAGTACCTTTCATCATCCTCCTCCGTACCCTCCTCTCCTCCTCCGCCATACCCTCCCATCCTCCCGCAGTTTCCCCACTAAATTTAGCTGAAAAACTGACGTCACGTGAACTCAACAGCAATTCAATTCCCGCTAAATTTAGAGGGGAAATGAATTGCTGTTCAGGTCAAATGGCATCAATTTTCATACCAAATTTAGCGGGGAAATTGAATTTGTTCATAGGTGACGTGACATGAAGTCATGTGACGTCATTTTCCCCGCTAAATTTGGTGGGGAAACTGAATTGGTGTTTAGGTGAGGTGACGTCAATTTTCCCGGTAAATTTAGCCGGCAATTGAATTGGTGTTGAGGTCACGTGACATCAATGTTCCCTGCTAAAGTTAGCGCAGTTACGCAGACGCCGACGCGGCGAAATCCGTAAACGGGCGCCTAAGGGCTGCGCTCTAAAAGAAACATCCATAACAACTTCCAACATTCGGCTTCTATGCACTATGCGAAATGTTGCCGTAACGTATTTATTTTGTAATCCATTTGCGAATCAGTATATGACTCTCGAATTTTACCCGAGGCTGGGAGCGCTGGCAGTACGCGAGATGCTATGATGTTCAAAAGAGGTGACCATATGGCAGTGAGATACATTTATGAATGAAGCACTGACACTGGAAATACAAAAAAACGGGTTCGGAAAGACCTACTGTTCCATTCGCATCCGGCGATTTTATCCTCCGATTATTTTCAAATCGCTACTATTAAAATGAGCACGTCGTACTAAAGACCGTGGCCACGGCGTTTCTCGTTATTCAAATGCCAGCTTTTCAATAGACGCAGCGCAGGAACAGAGCGGATGTATGTTCACGCTCACGAACGTCCACGTGCATGAGATGGAAATAAAGTCGCCTGATCTGAATCACTTACTAGCTCTCGAGAATCAAGTTGTTATTCGCAAAGTTATAAAGCGTATGTAAAAGTTCTTCTTTTTTTTTTTTTTACTCTCGACTATGTCCCGTATGGAATACCTTATGACGGTATAGTGTTTGGTACAAACTCGTATAAAACAGATCATTGCGGTACTTTAAGTGTTTAAAAGTGGACGCATGTTCGGTGAAGAAACTTAAAATATTAATGTATTGATTTTCTCGGCATAAAAAGGTTGGTGACGGCCTAGTGACTAGTCTTTTATTTTATTTCTCTGTGTGAAAAGCTTTTTGAGACGCGTTGAGCAGACTACCATTAAGAGAAGGTGAAGATGAACAGCGACCACCAGGGGACGTTCTTATGCTGGAAGCATTGACTAAGTCTCCCATGACAGCTAAGGACCTTGCAGACCAGACTGCTGTGGACCCCACGCTTTCTGAAGTTGTACAAGCAGTCAAGTGTGGAGAGGTCAAGAAGCTAGCTGGCGAGCGTTTCACAGCCTACAACATGAAGTCCACGGAACTATCGATACACCGAGGTTGCCTGATCTGGGAATCGCGCATCGTAATTCCCACTTCTATGAGACCAGAGGCGTTAGCCTTGGTACATGCAGGACACAGGGGAGTGGTCGCTATGAAGGCCTGCGCCCGAAGTTACCTCTGGTGGTCGGGTATCGACAAGGAGATTGAGTCCTGTGTGGCTCAGTGCGACATGTATGAGCGACACCAGAAGGCAATACCCAAAGGGAGCAGCCCAACATGGGAAAGACCGTCAACTCCGTGGGGCACCCTTCATGTAGACCTTGCGGGATGGTGGACGGAAAAGTGTTCCTGGTCATTGTGGATGCGTTCACTAAATGGCTTGAAGTACGTTCTTTTTTAGTATGACCTCAGCATCCGTTATCTGCAAGTTACGCAACGTTTTTGCGACGTTTGGTGTACCACGAAAAGTGGTATCGGATATTGGGTCAGCTTTTGCTTCCAAGGAGATAGACATTTTGCCGCCTAAATGGAGTTTTGGCGGTCACAAGTCCGCCGTTCAACCCTGCAACAAACAGTCAAGCATAACGGATGGTGCAGCAGCTGAAGCAGGCGCTTGCTAAAAGAGGAAGGGGGAATTTAAGTGCTTTCTTTCGCGGTTCCTCTACAAGCAACATACCACAGTGCACACGGCGGCAGGCAAGACACCAGCGTGGATGATGTTTAGACGAGATTTGCCATGTCCACTTTAGAGACTGATACGGGTACCCAAGGACGAGGCACCAGCGACAACCGAAAGTCCACGTCAGTTAATAGTGGGACAATCCGTATCGGTTCTGAAGTTCCCAACTGGACGAACTTGGATGTCGGGGGTTATCATAGAGCGCCTGGGTTCGCGGTCACGGCTAATCCAGACTGAAGACGGACACGTTCGACGACACATGGGCCACGTACGACCAAGGCTACTGGCTGCGCGTCGGTCGAGTGATACACCCTCAGCACACTGTTAGCAAAAATAACACGCTCAGACGTGTAAACCGTTGTCCCATAGCGGACACGTCGAAACGTGTTCGTTTTACACGCAGCCATGTGTGTTATTCGTCTACACATGAGGTGCCGTGTAAACTTAACACGATGCACCGTGTCTGCCTTCCTCAACACACGTTTCGGCGTGTTGCTTATGAAACATGGCGGCCAGCAACCGAGAGCAGGCGAGAGACGAGCCCAGCGGGCCGCGCTCCTTTCCGCCGAATTGAGAGCACACAGGACGCGTCTGTTCTCGTTCGATGTCTTTTATACACAGTAAACAGTCTCCCAGCGTGCAAAGGTAAACGTGCAAAGGTACGTACGTGCGTCGGCGGCGTCAATACCTACGACGGAGCCGCTAGACAAAAGAAACAACGAATGCCGAACTTACATGGATAAATAACTCACTATTTGGAATTGGGTGGTAACTTACGCCACCTAGCGAGATTTTTAGCAGCCTATAAAAAAAAGTCTGCTAAGACGCTGCGAACGATCACGAGTAGACACCAACCCACATACATCACGGACAACATGAGTAGCACGTATCACACAACACTGACATATGCACAAACACATCACACACAGCACCCGACACTTCCTACTCAATGTTCTTTCTCCTCGCGGCGTATATAAGCTTGACATGTGCGGGTGAGCCCTTCGGTCGCTGACCCTTACAGATTTATAGAAGAAGACACAAAACACGGCGCAATGGACAGCCGTATGTAAGAACTGTTTGCATTTAAAAAGTATGGAGGCAAAATCTATAATGTTAGTCCGTTGCGAAAAATAACGATGTATTAACAATAAATCTTAAACCGGTCGTGAAGAAGTTCAAATTTTTGTTATTTTCATGCTAGACCAGTGTTATGAGCAGTCCGACTAGCTTGAATCAGATAAAAAGAACACAAATTATTGGGATTTTATCATTATGTAATTAATAATAAATGGAAATGATCCTTGTGCAAAGCATTTTTATATATTCTTGTGAAGGACATCCGCCCAACACTTCACTTCCGCTGGTTGCAGTACGGGAGCAGACGCCTTCACTTTTGGGGCGTTTTGATGCAGTTTCTTGTCGTATGTCGTGTCGGTGTTGAGTGGAGCGGTGGGGCTCGGGAGTTTGTGACCGGTGTTATTCGCAATCACTGGTGTGGCGCTGATGCGTCTTTTTTTTTTTTTACACCGCCACCACCCCGAACTTTGAAGATTCACGGGCCCGTAACACTGCATTATGCTGAATCGCAAGCTCCTTCTCTGTTGACGTCGTTTTCCTGGTACCACTCGTGGATACTGCAAGCGTTTAAACAGTGCGCACCGTCTCGCCTACATCCCCGGTGACGTACTCGACCTGTTGAAACATATTGCTTCCGTCATTTTGGAGTACGCAAGGCAGGTATCTCGTTGCTCTGGTTTCGGTTATAAAAGCAAGGCAAAACGCTCGTAGTTCCCGCCCTCAGTACACGTTGGACATCTTCCACACTTTGACTCCGGATAACTGGATGAACGAGGATTTACATTTACTTCAAAGGTCACTCTCGCCGCTTCCTCACCGTTGAGCAGCAGGAGCAGCTGGCGACAAGCCGCGGATGAAAGGCTTGAGCATCAACAGCCCAAGTGCACTCGGTGCCGATGCGGGCGATGCGGGTTTCTGTCAACCGGTAGGCTAGCACAAACCGTGACCGTTCCAGCTCTTCGTCATGACACGGTGTTGCAGAAAGCAGTGTAAAATACAACTACACGGACCACCGAAGCAAACGCACTGTTATCGTAAATCTTGGCTTGTGATTGCGCCTTTGTAGATCATCTTATTCGTTTTGCTGGAGAGGCGCGAACGACGGGCGTAACAAAATCGCTTGCATATTCCGCATACCTCGCAAAAGCATTTACCGTCACCTTGCGAAAAGCGCACCGTCCTGACTTCCCTGCCTTTTACCTGCTTTAGAGCAGTTTGTACCTGCTAGTAGGTATGCCTACTGAAACTGAAACTTTAGAAACTAGGGGCAGTGCCAGAGAGAAAAAGAGACAAAGTTGGGAAAGCTTGCTCGCTCTCTCCGACTTCTCAACTCTCAAGTGATTGTACCATAATAAATGCACCAACGCCTCTTCCCAAAATAAAGAAAAAGCACTATGTTCACTACGTAAAAAATGGTCTCAGTTCATGCATCTGTGGGCAGGTAGGAAATCTTGCCCTAATTTATTCACACCGCATGATGTGCGCAACAAACTCACACGAGATTTACAGGAAAATATCGGTGGTGACTTAAGTTTCCCTGAAATTCTGCATAACCGGTCGTTTGCAGGACCGAATCATCTACTCGAGCGGTGTGCGTCGCTGTGCAAACACGTCGCTGTGAAACGCAGTCCAACACGAAGCATAAAAACGGCAGATTTAGGACAACAATCCGGAGTCCATTGTTCAATTAAAACGACGTAATTTTGTTGAAAACACCCGCAGCTTTTTACTCACGCTATCCGTCGGGATACTTCCACATTTTGAAACAGAACTAAGGAAGATTTACTTTTAAAAACACTCGCTGCGTCCTCCCGGACCAGCTGGACCGGATCAGCTGACGACGACCCCACAACAACCAATTTGCGCTCCGGGTTTCTACATCCAAGCACCGCACCATACACCACGAACGTTTCAGCTCTTCTTCACATCGCCGTGTTGCACCAAACAGAACGAGATCGCCGAAGTCAACGCAGCGCTGTCGTGAGCCTTGGCTTGTGGTTGCGCACTCGTGGACCCTATGACTCCCTTCGCTTTCTAAGCACACACGACGATAACGAATGATACTTTCCGTCTCCCGGGAACATCACAGGGGCACTTCTCCGGTCACGTATTCGCTACATGTGCTCGCAAATCGAGGAGCTTCCCCCATTCCCGTCAAACCAAAACAATACCGACGCCATGTTAAACGTGCGTTGCTGCGAGAGTTCTTCCGACCAAACAAAAACAACGAAAGCAAACCGGCTCTCGCTCTCGCTTCCAGCGTACATCGGCGTTGCGCCGTGGCCAGATTTTTCCTGTCAGCTCTAACTTAAAGATGACCTACAGATGCAGCAACACTGGCCATCCCGGAGCGCCGTAAATTCTGAGGAGGTTGCATGGGAAGCGGCGGCACCTTCGCTTGCAGTTGAAGGGTTGAAGACAAAACGAAACCAACTGCAATGTCACGTGTTCAGATCGAGGGCACGCTTTTTATATCCATTTTAACTGTTAAGAACGAGTAATTACACCCATAACTTTATTTGTGGTGTGTAAGAAACTATTATCAAGACCCCTAAAATAAATACAAACCTCGGCGACAAAAGGGAAGCCGCATTGCCATCGACCAGAAAAAATGGCAGCGAGCACGGTAAGCGCCGAAAGCGCGGGGTGCCTCGACCCGCGACATGCCGTAATTTCATTTGGTGCCTATCTGTCCCCGAGACATGTTTCTTTCCGCGGAATTTGTCTTCACGGACCTTTCTAGGTGTGTCCCCAAGCATTCCGATGCTTCGATAGCCGGCAATGCTGCGATCGTCGCCGGGGCTGATGCGTGTTTTCGAGGTCGGCTACACGGCTATGCGTGTATAACCGAACCAAAACACGTTTCTTACAACCTCGCATGATTTTTGAACGAATTACCCATTACTCAACGTGTAAATTTATGGTAATTTGTGTAAATAGCGTGTTTTTCACCCCAAATATTCACTAAATACACGGGACTTGCTAACAGTGCAGCCTGGGGCTTGGACGTTCAGGCCGAAGAGGTACCAGCTGAAGCGATAAGTGCAAAAGGTCGCGAAGTGTCCGAATCTGTGGCTATGCCCACCGGGCAGGAACGCGGGAGCGAAGACCGCCCACAAGGTACGGGACCACAGCCAAGTGAGGGGAAGATGTGATGTATCTGCTTATGCTATAGCAGATGGCAGGACATGTTGGGAAGCGCGCGGACTCCGCGTGGTGAGAGCTCGCGCTTTGACAGAGCACGGGTCTTGGTCAGTCGGCAGCCATGATTAAAACGAACGAGTCGAGCGACTAGCGGCTGCAACTGGTGTCTTACTCGCGATACATCACACAATCTGTACGTACGTCGTTGTGCTTGGTTCAGCGGGTGCAGCCAAGTTCCGTATTAGTCCGTATGTTTCTCGTCCGACGATAGAGAGAAGATTGGCTCGTTTTGACTCCGGAACGTCGTTCGCAGCGAAGAACACTTTTATCTTTTCGATGTATGAAGCATGATTCCGATTTCTGATGGAACTCTTAAATTTTACCTATGCGAGGCATTCTTTAGGTTTCAGATAGGCCGTAACTCACGTTACCGCTGTCTCCAATGTTCAAATGTCGCTCAGTTGTTTATATCCGTCTTTTGTGGATCCCATCCTCGTCGTCATTCTGATGTACCGGTTAATTCGGAATAATGAAAGGGTATATAGTTATTTAACCGTTTAGGATACAATCGTTTGGTATTACGAGAAGCGTTGGTATAGTCTGCGACCACGCCCAATGTGTGGCTTCCAGCCGTCCCCTGCTTCTCCGTGACCCACCGCCCAGCTCTCGCCTTCCTGTTTCTCGGGTAGCATACGCCGTTCTTTGGACTCAATAGGTCAGGTGCGCTATACACGGCGAACACGCACGTAATACACGGCAACAGCCGAGAATGGGCTCGAAATTGTGAGAACATTGATTTATACAAGAAAAGATTCAGCGCCAGCAGAATTCAAACCCCATCCCTCCCAGTGGCAGGCACGCGTGTTACCTGGCTGGGCAGTATCACGATAGAAACGTATTGCATTAGTATCTTAGATATACTTTCGTGTATTTGTATCTGTTTTGAGACACTTTTGAAACATTCATTTGCATTTCAGTGGATAAATACACTTGCGATGTATCCCTTCTTTCGCGATACTCTACCAGGCTTTGGGATCTCGTTACATTGGCTGCCGAAAATTTACTGTCGCAGTTTCTATGATAAATGGAAAATCAGATTTTTGGTTCCAGAGATTCCACAATTTTTAATATGCGGATGCCGCACAGCCTCATCTACAGAGAGAAGTAAAAGTTCTATGGTGCATATCATAGTCACCAAAATTAAAAGAAAGAAAAAAACGGCCAAATCAAAACCAAACTTAACAACGGTCACCAGCAACAAAATCAGGGTAAGCTCCTCGCAGAAACCCGTTTTACCATGAAGGTGTACACCAACGTGAGACGCTCCTTCAAAACGAAGCGGAATTCGTTTCGAACTGACACATTTTCTGAGGTATGACAAGCTTTCGTTGGTCTCCACTACCTTTATGGGTTACTGAAGGCGACAATGTTTTCCTTAGCGGCATAAGAGATGGTAGCTATCAATATATGGAGAGTTTAAGGAAAAGGGAGGGGCATAGACTGACATAAGGAAAGGAATAGAAGTCTTGCGGTTTGCATTCACCACGAGACACACCTTCCCGATCCACCACTGTTCGGGAAAACAAATTATTTCCCTACGCATCTGTATATGTTTCCGGAATACTTTTATGAAGTCTTTTTCGCAAATATCTCAAAGATATCACAATACATAAAACGAAAATGTATCTCAATATTATTTTTTAATTCGTGGGATGTGCCACATGGCATATTATTGGGAGGTTACCTCTCATCATTTGTATCTTGACCCTAAAATACATGTAACTCAAAAGTTTTATTTCGTTATACTTTTTGGAGTATCTCTGCCCAACCTTGGAACTTGTCTTTTCGCGTATCGTTTAACAATATTCGGCCTATGATAGGGACTGCATTTAAAACCGCAGTTTCAACGTGACCATATAATCATTACTAAAACAATAATGAACAGTTTTAGTGGAGCATCAAACTTATTGAGACAATTATTCTCCCATGTAACGTTCACCGGGTCGCCTAGTTTATGCACAAAGACCGGATTGGTATACCTTTTACGGTTTTATTTAGAAAGATCTTCAGAGCAAAGAGAAATTCACCTTGCATATAATTAAGAAGTGAATATTCGCTTACACTGAGGTGTAATACCCCAGTCAGATGGGCTATATTTGTGCTCTTCAACCGAGTGTACCTCGCCTTTAGTGTCATTTCTGCAGTGTGCTAAGGCGTTTTCCTAAAAAAACACAGATGGCTTCAAGTGAGTTTGACGAACTCACTTGACTCGATCGAGTGCATGACCTCGGTAGCAGTTGTATTTGCTGTAGAACATAACAACACAAAAAACTGGCTGACATTTAATGTAAAAATAATTAAAAATTCGTGAAATAAATAAGTGAAAAGTATAATTGCAAAAAAAAAAAAACACAATGGGGGAATGTAATTAGGTTTACGCTTTATTATTATCTGTACCAAGGTTAGCGCCGCGGTGAATCGATATACGACGACGACAAAGTCGGTCATTCCATTGCTTTTTGGTTAGCAGAGGAGGAGAGAGCCTACATTTGTTTCCGCGTGTAGCTGTACGACACAACACAAATAATAATGATCTAAGGGTGCAATCTAAGCGCCTCCTTGTAGACCTCCGTGTACAAAGCGTAGCGCCAACGTTGGATCTTCTTCTTTACCTTGGCTTGCGATGATCGATCAAAATCATCCAATTGGCATAAATATCGTTCATTTATGTAACGCTGTTTTGTAATGTGTCTTTATTAAATAAATAAAAGATTCCCGGGACATTGATGTATTACGTTTAATATTTTACGCGTCTCAAATGTATTTACCCATCGTCATTGCCATCATTTTCGAGTGACAGTAGCTGCGTTCGAGTTGCCTACACTTCCTGCACCGGTGCAGAAATGTGTATGAAAATCTACTTCCGGTATGTGTATTTAGATACAACAGGAAGTAAACCTTCCTACACTTATCGAATGCAGCTAGTATTGCTTCCCGTGTGGCACTGACACACTTGAAGTGATAATCGGTAAGCTGCAGTGCGCTCGGTGGAAGTGCACTCGTCTGACAGGATTATTATATAGCGGGATGGGTTATTTATAAATATATCTCTTTCAACATTATTTGACATTTAGGGTGAGGTAAGTCTTTTTGACAAAACAAGAACTAATTCAAGATGTTTTAAGCCAACACAAACCTATACTAACATCACATGGTCGAGGATCATGTGACTAATGTTCGCTACAACGGTTTAAGTCAATGCAAGAAGTATTATCAATGCACATTTTCGTCATGTTTTGGGAATTTAAATACGGATACGTTCAAGTGTGATTCTTGTTACACAGAAAGTACCTGCGGTTCCAGCCAAATTTCCATAGAGTTGCGCCTTCTAAGTAAACTAGTATTCTTCTTTGGCAGTATCGAAATTCATGATACATGCACGCTAGTTTTCCACTGAGCTAACAATTCTTATTCTCAGTGTTTCTTCTAACGCTTTCTTCAATGACATTTGCAATAAACGGGACTTTAAAAATAAGATTGTTGAGAACTTGACGGCCCTTCCAGCGCCGCTTGGAAAATCGCTCGATTGACCGAGAGAAGCCTTTGCATTGGATTTCCATACTGAATGTTCACAAAGCGACCGTTCCGGCTTCCACCTGTCTCCCTCGTTTGCAATGCAGATACGCCCACTGTCTGGCGTGCACACTCATGGCAATGGCGTCGGACTATACCTCGATTGCAATTGAAATAGCAAGAAACCTTAGCACACCTTCCGCATTGTGCGAGTGTTTTTTCCTCATGACTGTTACGAGCGACGAGGCGATGCAAGCCAATTGCTTGCAGTCGTTCTTGTGTATTTTAAATAGATTTCGCAATCATGTTCGTTTTCCGTGTAACTCGTTGCATGCAAAGTCTTTTAATTAACGGTATGCCACCTATATCAATAAATAAAAATAGCGTGTTAATCTTGAATTTAACACAGACATAATGTCAGCAACGAAAGAAAAATGAAAAGAAATACAGGGAATGTTTCATTGCTTCCGAGTTACCAGCCTCACGATTAGTTACTTATTACACGTTGCTGTATATATTGAACTTTCCAATTAAGCATAGTAAACACTGTTTTACAGCCCTTCATTCGTTCACAAAATTAAAGGCTTTTGAATGGACTAATACAGATATTGTAGCAGTGAAAAGTAAGTAAAAAAGTCTGCGGTAAGTTAAAGGAAGCGGACACACATCCTGTCATCAAAAAGGTTGAAGATAAACGAAGTGGTAAATATCCACAAAACGCGTAAGACATATAGGGTGGAGAAAATCTGATTTATGTTAGGGTTTGCGAATATTCGAGTTTCGAATTTGAATCGAATAGTAAGCACCCAGATAATTTCTGGTGTTAGAGTTTTTGAATAATTTGATATATCGAATATCAGTGCTACTGGCAAGCATTTTGGTGTAACCAGCAACGATATTCACATGGCGAAATATTTCTCTCAGTCCTCTCTTGGATATTAATTACGCCTCGCTTCAGAGGTCTTGAATAAAAAATAAATTTGAAAAAATATTCATATTTTTGTATTCATTGATTGACGTAGTAATGCCCTCAGCTTCTTGGGTGCTCTCCACAAACACCCGAAATCACGCGTGCCGTCATTTCGAGTTCAAGTGCCTTACGTTACCTGCAGCCAGCTCTGTGCACTATAAACCTATTCTCTGTTTTACGTGCCTTATGTTGGAAATTATTTTCACGATACAAACAACAGTAATAAATAAACCGACCTATTTGGCTAAAATATCGCTACCCGCTGCGTCGAGCGATGCGCATGGACTATGTGATGCTAGAGGTCACCCGATATAGGCGATTCGGTTATATCCGTTCATTCAACCAAAAGCATGCGCACAGACACCTGTATAGGTGGACACATCCATTAACCGTGTCTCAGGGTTGTCTTCTAAGAGCAGTTGCGAACACCGGTTTTATTCCGGTCCAAGTGCCTGCAATCTGACGGAGGCTTGTTGCAGAAAAAAAAACCTTGTATCCGATATTTCAATTGCGCGTCAGAAGATACCTAGATTATCGAAATTTATCTTCAGCCCACCGCTCGGGCGTGGCAGATGTCGGCAGCTAGTTTTGTATGCTTTATTTTCTCTCGAGCACGTTCCGCTTAGTTTATTTTTTACCTATTGGATTTTATTGTTTTCAATTTAGTGAGCATTGCAAAACTAATTGTTGTAATAATATTCTATTAAAAATTCGACTCTCTGTGAGCTATTCGCCTATTTTTGATTCAAATTGAATTCGACTTAATGTTAGACTATTCGCACACTGCTACTTCATTCAAATTCGCCAAAATACTCTGAAAAAACAGGCAGAACGATATATGTAATCGCCGTATAATACGTTATGCCAGGGTTTTCGGACGTTTCTTGTCTGCCCTCTTTAACGCCATGATGCATTGTCAAATGTACAGAACGAGCAATCCAGTCGGGCGTTACGTTTATACTCACGTTGTAATCTCGACGAACATTCAAAATGAATAAGAGACATTATGTGTGTTTAAATATACATGCCAGGGCGTTTGTAAGAGGATCACACTTCGTGAGATGTAATGCTGGCGGCTGGTATAGGACGCGAAAAATTGAGAAGACGACGTTACCGTCATAAAAAAAAAATAATTTGAACGAGGCGATTTTTTTTATGAGCCATTGTTTATTTTAGTTTAATATCGCCAACAAAAGAAAAGGACTGACATTTTTGAGGCATGAGGGATTTATATCAGTGAAAAACAATTGTTTTCTTTGTTTTTCACGCCCCCGAAAGCGATAAACACGCCTCCGGGTGACTATAGGCTCCAGTTCAACGACCGATCGCGCTGTCGCGAATACAAGCACAACTTCGAAAAGAAACACCGCAGTTGAAAAAAGACTTTCCGAGAGAAGAAACCCGGCGCCGTGTCGCTCCGACAGAACGGCAGCAAAAGGACGTTGGGTGCCATGTGGAAGGGTTGCCTTGCTGCATGCCCATCCGGGAGGAACAACACGAAGCCGGGGTTTCCAAAACAAGAAACTACATTTATTGAAGTAACAGCAAAGGGTTGTTAGTATTAAAGTATAACATGGCCGTAGCGTTCGATCTACACGCCTCCATGACCTCGGTCTGTCTCCTCGCTCCTGTGGGCCTGTCCCCTCTTTTATAGGCTCTTGTGCCTGTCCTACGTGCACTGTTGCGCGCCTCGGACGTTGTCCACTTTGGGCGGTCGGCAGCGGCCACTGAACCTGGTGGCAGACCCTCGCTCAAACAATGCCTACTTTTAAATTCGGCAGGAGACATTCTATCCGCGTCGTACCGCGAATGCGTTGTAAACAAGAAAAGCGTCCGGGCCACTACAATTCACTGATCGGCAGGTAAAGGGCTCAGCTTTACCTGCCGATCACATTGAACGCCGAGAAGCTGGTGGAAAGGACTGCGCCTCAAGGCATGGTATATCGAAACAATAAAAGGAAACATCAACGGCCGGGTCATCGGGCACCTCGCAATGTGTACTTACATCTTGAAACTATGCCGAAATGACGAACAGGTGGAAAGCTCGCAACAGACGCCAGCGGCCAGCCTACGTACTGACATCCCCTGTGACTAAACTTCAGAACGTGAAAGGGCACTTTTTAAACCTGTAGCAGAAGATGCCGTTGATACGCCCGTAGAAAACAAAACACTCGGCGAGCGCGGGCGGCGCGGACGACCAGCAGCGCAGTGAAGTGATACAAAAGTGCAGCCGAGATCGCGTGGCCTATTACCGGCCTGTGATTGGCTCCGGACACACGTAGCTTTGGCTGCACTCGAACGGAAGCTGAAACGAAGAAAAGACATCAATATAGCTGCTCGATATGCGTTACCAAAGAGGGAGCACTCCTGCACGTTTGTTTTCACTGAGCCGCCACGCTGCTATTTGCCTAGATCGATCACGTGAGGAGCAAAGTATTCAGCGCCGTGCATCGTCGACGGTCGCTCAGTCGACGATGCACGCGCCCTGGCGGATGATCCCCTGCTTCCTCCTCCTTCTCCTCGTTTCTTGTTTTCCGTACGCGGCGACACGAGCGGCTGCGCTATTCGCTGAATTTAATCACGTGACGACCAAAGAACCCTGGGCCGTGCACTACAGCCGACGTTACGGCCACCGGTATAGGTTTAACGCGCAACTCTGCTACCGTATGTAGCTATATACAAGAACTCTAGATATTATGGTAACAGCATGACTCCTACCGACCGGACGCCGCACGACCGGAAAACAACCGATCCCTTAACAACGGATTTTACCACGACACCCAAGAGGACGACGACCAAACCGATGACGTAGAAGCGCATGAACACCGATTCGACAATACCAAACCTCATATTTGACCCGTCGACGACCAATCCGAAGTCGACCGACCCAAGGACAACAAACCGAGCGACAACAAACTCGATGAGCGCTGCCACGACAATAACCAGCCAGCCAACATCAGACCCAATAATCACTGACACGACGGATGCCGGCACAATGAGATTCAACACAATGACGGCCTGCCTAGTACGTTGGACGTACGTAGAAACAAAAAGCAGCATTGAACAGCCATTGACCGGCGCAAGGGCCTTGGCCAGATCCATTTCCGTGCTGCTGCCAATGTGTCGCTTAAGGCTCTGTCACACTGAGGCAACACGACGGCAACAGGAACACAACACGTCGTCAAACAGTCGGGCAACTTGTTACTCGCTCCCCGTGTTGTCCTACAAACCTGTCGCATGACTTCAACACTAGCACAACATGGAAGACAACGA
This sequence comes from Ixodes ricinus, assembly GCA_037355805.1. Taxonomy (NCBI): domain Eukaryota; kingdom Metazoa; phylum Arthropoda; class Arachnida; order Ixodida; family Ixodidae; genus Ixodes; species Ixodes ricinus. Next base: position 140,523 of record JAZHYW010000242.1, read on the forward strand.
AAATGTCGCCTTGACATGACAACATTCGACAACAAAAACAGCAGCAACTTGAGCTAGACAACGTGTATTTTCCTGGTCGGTTGTTCAGCGAAGTTCGGGCCGGCAACGCGACAAAACGGACCACTTTGATGGCAGAACTAGTTCCCTTTCAACGTCTTTTTAAGAGCTTACTCAAATAAAGTCTAGGAAAACGTTATTTCAGGAAAAAGTAAGGCTGGCGTGCTACTAGAATAAGTCGATCAATGTTTCTATTGCGCAATTGTGGAAAGGAAATGTTGACATTGTCACAGCTACGGTGGGGAACGTCCAGACTGGTGTTCAAATTAGAACTGCGGAGAGACCAGTTCAATTTACTGCTGTGAAATAAAATGGCATGCCTGATAACCCAATGAAAAAGTGAAGGCTTGGGCTAATTGGTAATGCATGCTTGGATGGAACAGAGCGGATATACAATCACACTCACAGGCACACTAAAAGAAACACACTCACAGCGCTGACTGACAACTGACTGATATATTTATTCTTCCTCAAATCGTCACCTTCTTCTCCTTCGCCGTAAAAACGAACATCCTAAACACTTTTTTGTTGTTTGATGTTGTTTAAATATCTATTTATTAATGTTTATTGGCTATTTGGTTTCTGGTGTTTAAAAAATTAAAATATTCTATTAAAAATTAAATTAAAATATAAAGAAGATGACGATTTGATGAAGAAGAAATATATCACGCGGTTGTTAGTCAGCACTGCGAGTCTGTTTCTTTCTTGTGTGCCTGTGAGTGTGTTTTCATATCCCCGCTGTTCCATCCAAACGATGATAAAGTGTAATAACCATGATCCAGATTATGAAGATTACAAATCGAAGCACTAAAACCACCGCGCTGATCAGGATTGCTAATGCTAAAAACTTGAAAACAGCCGCTACCAGACACATGAATTGATTAAAAAGATCCTCAGAACGTGTTGGGTAATAAAGTGACATTGTAGTTGGTAGGCAAATAAACACCGCTGAAATATATTTATTCCACCGATTGTCATTGACCCCGTAAGTGATGACGTCACAACATGGCGTCTGGGTCCAAACAAACCGTTGCTAGGGGCGTTGCTATGGGCTAGTGCATGGAGACTCCACATGAGGCTAGATTTTTGCTTACAAGTAAGTAAACATTTTTTTGTAAGCAACCTAGCTTCTTGATATCTAATTATGAAGATGCTCTTGTCGTCTCAAAGTCGTATCGTAACGATGAAAGCCATTTCTGAAGTCTTACTACAGTGGCTTAAAGGGGTAGTGTAACGAAGGAAACCGGAGAAGCGGCACAGCGTTGGAAGACGGCCGCGGGTGGCGCTGGCGCTTGCAGCACCGTCGTTCCGGCTATGGCTCCGGCTTGGCCGCTTGGCCAGCTTGGCTCCGGCCAGCTCCGGCCGATTCGCAGCAGTCGACTTCACTGTCGTCTGCTAGTTTCACATTTTTATTCACCTACGAACACAAATCATGTCGTGGGAAGTTCACTGGAAACAAATAATTGTTTGTGAGGTATTTATATTAGTTATGAAGTGTGTTAGGGTGCCTCTATCTGCCGGCCGGTGGAGGCCCCCGAACGGTGCTGCGGATCAAAGCGCCACCTACACCGTCTTCCAAGGAGCGGCCGTTCCCGATGCAAGGTGGAGGCTACGCGGTAACTACACTACCCCTTTAAGCCACTGTAGTCTTACACTCCGCTTTGCTTTGGTAGCAGACGACACGATAGAGTTGCTGGCCTCTGTTACAGCGAGCGTCTTCATTAATTGAATTGCGTCAATAAACGAGAGACAAAAACAAGTGCATCACCATGGCCGTAAAGGCCTCCGCAATGTGCCTTTTTTTTTCTTTTTCCTGTGAACAACCCAGCTTAGTTACGAGGGGTGAAAATGCAGTAAAATCAAACCACAACACGCAGATCAGTTACGACGACGACCTGAAGTGCATTACCGGCGTAGTGCAGGCCACCTGGAGAAACAAATCGTACGCCGTCGAGGTAAGTCGTTTGTTATTATTATTATTGTGGTTGTCAGGTTATTAAAGAATTTCATATGTCTATCGCGATTTCGCAGTATTTTTTCCCCCTTGGTATACATCAAACTCTGTGGATGTGCTCTTTTGGTGAAGACCTTCATCGAACCCGCGATGCGAGTACAGTCTGTAATAGACTCACCTTATGTTTTTTATCCAGTTCTTTCGCGCCTTGGGGTCTTGCGTAAATCTGAAAAAACTGCAAGAATCTCTCTCCACGCGATGGTTACAACCAGGTATACGAAGCACCCTCGCATAGCGCGAGTCCGCAAACAAAATTTGGGATCTCAACCGTTCGCCTGACGTGCTTTTCTCGCGGGTGCAATGCGATCTTTCGGCAGACTATCATCTCGATCGACGCCCGGACTTTCGATAGACCATATTTTGCATCGCACCCCACTATGAAATCTTAAAAGTGTATGAAACTCATTATATTTCAAACAAATGCGATGTCAGAATATCGTCTTTATTCACACGATTAAAACGACGGCCCCACTTGGCCGGCCGGCGTGTGGCAGACGGCATACTTCTTGCATTCGTCGTCTGCTGCAGGCATCTTGAGGACCGGAAGTTGCAGTCGTAAATATTTCAGAAACGAGCGATTACCGGCACACTTCTGTCGAAACATATATGACATTCAAGCTTTCTATATCTGTGATTATTAGAAGTTTAAATCCTACTCCTTATTTTTAAATGGTCGGGTTTTCGTAGCGAAACCGAGCCACATGTGTTCGTCCATAACAACGACCCTAGCAACGGTTTGTTTGGACCCATGACGTCACACTTACGGAGTCAATGAAGGCCAATAATGTCAGTGATGCCGTCTTTAAGCACTGCCAGTTCAGCTGAACACAATGCTACAAAATACATTTTCGGGTACAACCGGTGCTAACTCAATTTTACAGAAGAAATACAAATTGCATGAATGAAAGAACACGACAGAAATACTTCATACGGGGGCGTAAATGCCGAACATATATCAGCGTCCTCAATTTCATCGGTGAGGGCTATCTGCTTTGTCAGTGAACGAAGAACATTTCGATAAAATAAAGGGTGGAAAATACTCCCCGTGTAAAGTTTTCTAGTCACAGTCACTGGTTTATATCGCCCTGTTGTATTTTCCGGCACTTCGCGCACACTAGCACTTTGTAGAGTCACATTTCCAGCGACGCTGCGTCACACACGAACGAAGGTGAACAATCAAGATGGTGGAGTGTTTCGGGTGTTGGCCTCGTCGTATGCGCGGTGTAACAGGGTGGTCGGACAAAATTCGGCCAACGCTTTTGCCGGACGACGGCTACATGTTGCCCGACTCTTCTTGTTGCGACGATGTGACAGGTTCGCCGGCAACACGATCTCTTCGTGTTGCAGGATAGAGTTGCTCAATTCGTGCATTAGTGTGACAATGCTTTTACCACTAATTCGATCGGGATTCCTGCATTCAACTTGAGACAACCATTACTGATAGATCCCCTTAGATCGTGAACTAATGTCTCATTATCACCTTGCCAGCCGCCGTCGAAGAATTACAAATTTAAAACTCTTTAGTTTCAACGAAATGGTGGCATCCTTGTCCAATTTCAAAGTCGACTTCGAGAAATACTAGTGCGACACTATATAAGGCCCAAATTTTGACATCGAATTACATTATCAATCAATCAAAAGAAAATGGTATTTGATTATAATGAGCGTAGCTCGATCCCCATTTGTCATTCCACATAAAGCTATTCACATTTTGATGCCAGACATAGTGATTTGACTTAGCTGCTGCCCACCGTTTCTCCGACTACAGTAGTCTTCTACTCTGCCCACAACTACCATCGTCAGGGGTTCTAGGTCTAGCTCGTTCGCTACCTTGTTTACCTCACCTCGACGATTCTCTTTTCGGCTTAGAGGAAGTTTGTGAATTTATAGTTTCGACTTCTTTCTTGGATATAAGCTAAAGTACCTCACCTTTAATTTGTTTTACTGGGTCATTATAGTCACTCTATGTAATCTTTTCAATACGGCCCCCCAAGCTTGTTCCTCGTGGCTTCACTTTTATACGTAGGTATTTTATCATACTTGTGTGCTAATATCGGCACTATTTTTTTTTTCTCGGTGCTTTCAACCGTTTTCTGCAAGACCAAGCGTCGGATAATCCACGTCGCGAAGCGAAACGGCTTGAAGCCGTTTCGCTTTCTAAAAATTGTTATACGGTCGTCCTCCGGTGAATCGATTTCTGACACACTCCACCCACAGGGAAGGAGAGCAGGAGACACTCAGGGTGTATACAACGTTACTGAAAAGTGAACCACGTGGTGTCAGCGGCAGCGAGAGTAAAAAACAAAGTTAATTCACAAAAACAAAAAGCAGGAATAATTGAAGATCAGCTTTCGTTACTGCTATGCTGCAAAGAAGCCCTTGTAGAGAGTCAAGGTTTTATATAGGGCTCATCATAAGCCATCGAGAGTGCTAAAATTTCATTGCGCACGCGCTGAATTTTTCGTGGCAAGGAAGAAACAAGGTGGAAAGGAGAAAGCAGCTCGGAGACGACCAATGCGTTAGTCGTCATCTTGCAGTTCGTAATGGAAACTGTCCATAAACAATGTGACCCCGAGGGAGCAGTTGGACACTTTCTGTAATACAGACTTTCTAAGCCCTTGTCATTAGACTAGTTCGCTCTATATATTGCAGCGATTGGCTTCCCAAGCGCATTGCGCGGAAGTAGACTCACTCAATTGTTTTAAAGCGCAGCTCTTAGGCGCCCGTTTCCGGGTTGAACGGCGTTGGCGTCGACGTCGGCGTAACCGTTCGTTGCATTATGGGACGTTTATCATAATGACGACACGAGGATAAATTTTCACTCTAAATTTTTCAAAAAATATTTTTGTTCAATTTCGCGTGAAATGTTTAAGCTAAACTTACGAGGAAATTTCTCCGCTAAATATAGTGTCGAATTTTTAACCCTAAATTTAGCGAAGAAATTGTCTTGCTAAATATAGCGAAAAAATTTACCGCCAATATAAGACAATTTGTTTCCGTCAAATTTACCGCAAATATTTTATCCTCGTTACGTCATGCAAAATTTAGCCAAAAAAAGATTTGGTGAACAATTTTTCGCTAAATATAGCAGGCAAATTGATGTCACCTGACCTTAGCACAAATTCAGTTCCCCCGCTATATTTAGCGGCCAACATTTTCGATAAATTTCCCCGCTAAGTTAAGCGGGCAAATTTTTCTTTAATTTAGTGGGCAAAGTTCGCGAAAATATCCCGCTAAATGGGAGGTAAGCAGGAGAGGAGGAGGGTAAGGTGCAGAGGGGGAGCAGGGGCGTACCTTCCCCTCCGTACCCTCCCCTACTTTTCCTCGAGAGCTCCGCTCTAATTCGCCATTACAGAGACTGCTAAGCGTCCTTCATTTATTTAAATTCAAAAAGTGTATAATTTTTTATTTTTTTTATTTTGAGTGATGAAATTGGGACAGAAGAGCTACGGAATGATAAGGTCTGCTCAGCGAGAGCTTTAGAAAAAAAAATAACGAAGGGGGCGTTAGGAACTTTGAAGGGTTCATATGGTATCACTCTTTTCCTTCCATACACTCTTGTTCCATTGTTGTAGACACTGTTTAGTTGCAGAAGATAGCATGTGCACGTGCGAACGACACGAGTTTTGAAGTGACCAATTTGGGGCTCGGTTTGAAGGACCAGGGAAGTTTACGTTCTTTTGTTATTCGAAGGATACTTTCACTTACTTCGAATTGTTAGAAGCGTACTGTACAACAAAGTACGGCACTAGAAACTTTACAATCAGAAGAGGCCACGAGCGTTTTCACCAGCAACTATTATTTTGTCCGAGTCCAAATAAACTCGGTCCGTCTCGACGTCTATTTTTCAAGGTAACTCTATTTCGTGACATGTAATGTCTCCGATAGACGCATACATTTGGTTAGTAACGGAATCAGCGAGAGTGAAAATATATAAAGTCTCAACCTATGATATAATATCCTGATACATGTCGTGTGCATAAGACAAATTTAAGACAGCTGAAGGCAAAGATTGGATGTGCTGCGCTGAAGTAATTTTGAAAATCCCACTACGTGTATCCTCCCACACCTGTTAAATTTACTTAATTGGGCCAAACATGTTCACAGAAATACAGTGACAAGTTTGATGTTAATCGTCCTGTTTTTAATTATACGTCCTATTCGAAGATCGAACAAAGACACTTCTGCCACCTATCGATAGTTCCGAATCCTTGAACTCGTTACCCATAGAATGTAACAGGTGTGCCCTCAAGTAGAATAATGCATATCTTAGAATTACAATATTCATTTGATTTTTTATCCACTAAGTTCTTTGTACGACAGTTTCAAGTGCCACCACTACACAGACGAGCCGTGTGTGATGAGTACTCCTAGTGCCATGCTTCCTGCGAAGGTATCTTGACAAAAAGCATTAGAGACACGTAAATTAAGAAAACAAACAAATTTAGAAGAAAATAATACGCCGACATTTTTTTAGCAAATAAGGGAACTCGTGACCTATTATTCGCAGTAGGGATATCACGTTTATTTCTACACCTAGAAAAAAACAATTTCGAGGATTTTACGCACGTCTTCTGAGTTACAGATAGGTTTTGTTGTTTTATCTGTAAAAAGTCTTTAAATTTATTCACATGTTTTCAATATTTGTTTCGAGCATATGTCAAGGAACACAATCTCCTTGTATAAAAAACTGACAATGCAGACGGACGCTTTCTGTTTATTAAGCATCTTCTGGTGTCGTTCGTTTCATATAATTTTGCTTGAGATTTGAAAGAAAAAACATGCATTAGATGCTAAAGCCCTTCACATTTTCGGAATATACAAGGGGTTAAATTACCTTAATTTGTTTGTGTATCTTGCAATGAACCTTTGATAACATCAAGTTTCGAAGGCTTACGGGACATTGTTGTGTTAAAATTACTTGTTACAATCAAGAGAGTCGTTATTAATGCGAAAGCGCTAACCGTCCCCTGAAGCGAACTCACATTATCAGCTTTTGAAGCCGCGCGAAACGGTACCTTAACTCCCCTGTCCAAATCGAGCAAATCCTGTCGTCTGTAGCAGCGATTTGATGGATAGGCTCCCATTGTATGGCGAGCGTCAAAGTTTCAAGGAACGAGGCTCCCACTGGCAGCCCCGCAGAGTAGTTCCAAGGAATGCCACCCCACAGAGAAGCCCTCTGCATGGCGGCGCAGAGTCCCGGCCGATGGTAAGAGGGAGGGCCTGGCCGCAGAGCCAGCAGAGCACGCCCGGGCAAACTCCGGAGAGGCTGCACGGCCGAACCACTTCACGAGAGCGCGCCCTCGGCCCTAGGTCGCAATCTCGACAGTAGCGAAACGCGGCCGTCCACTCCAGTACGCCGAAGATGAACTAAGGAAGCGGGAGAACGACATTTATGTTTTCGCATTCCCAACTCATAAGAAGTGCTTAGTTGTCATTGGAATGTTTTTTCACAGTCTATGCGTTTTACCTACGTGGCGCTATCTAGTCAGATAAGCATAGCAGTCCTTATCGTTAAATAAAAGGAAAAAACAATGCACTCATAGAAACTTAGTGTGTAATAAAAAGCTTACCTAGTAGAGCAATTTCTATTTCTGAATGGTATTTCTCAAGATCGCGAGTATAAATAAAAAGAATGAAAAAAGAAACATATTCTAGAAGCGGCAATCAGAACTACAAGAATCATCACCGTGAAATTAACTTTTTTTTTAATGTCGCAATTGATGCGAGCATGTTTTTAGGGTGCTGAGGCTCTCGATTATACATACATATCAATACTTACGATAACAGATATTTTCGGAATGTACTCATAAAAGTGTAAAAGGAATGAACACATCTAACTCTTAGAGGCGCTCAGTTTTACATTGAGTTTAATATTAAAAATGTAAGTAAACAGAGCGATAGAAGTGTCATCTAGAGCTGCCCAGTGTATCGGGTTGGAAGGAAGTAAAGAAAAAGCGGAGTTTCTTAATATAAAAAAACAATAAAAATTTGTGTTTTTTTGCATTTTATAAAATTATCTAGAACAAAACATTCATATATTCAACAGTACAATGAATAGTTTGTGTAGAAGGCGTCATCCCCGACAAATCTAATGCTGAAAACCTATATATTTCACCTCTTAAAGGGGTAGGGAAACGAAATTCCAGCGCTCATTTTCTAGCTTTAATGTGTTGCATGTTGCACCCTAACCTCAAAAACACCAGTCTTCCGTTGAATGGCACAAGAAAACTAATTTTAAAGCTAAATAAACGATTTTTCACTGTGCACCTGGTGGATGCATGCGGAGCATATTTGGGAGGTGGTCTAGCAACGTTGTGGAACTTACTACGTAGTCGTGACGTAGCAGATTCCTTCGGAGTAGCGCCGCTCTTTGGCATTTCAACAATTTCCTTCTTAGATTTCCTCCTCAACTCACAAGTCGCGCATTGAACCAAACAGTCGAAGAAGACGGAAAGGGGGACTCCCTCTTTCTCGGACCCTCGTTTGTGCACCCAGATACAGCCATCCTCCCTCTAGAAAATTAGCCCGCCGCTCAAAACTCGGACAAACGTTGCTTTTTCCACCCGATTCACCCCTAAGCTGACAGTGCTGTGGAAGCTACATGCTCCTTGGGCCAGCGACACGCTCGGCACCCCACGGGTACTTCGAACGGCTCGGTTGTAACGCGTTGACGCTAATAGGAGTTTTCGTAGACCGCGTTTCCCCTCCGCTGAGCCCTCCGCAACGAAGAAGCCGCCACTGCGCCTGGGCGCCGACGGCCTTGGCTGTAGAGTTCCGGGTACCGTAGCGGGTTGCGGAGGGCGTTGCGGGACGGCGAAAATGATCTACGAAAACTCCCTATTGACACCACCACAACGCTGACAACGCCACCAAGGGTGAAGCTCATAACCACGCCAGCCTTGCTACGTCTCGAATGAGGGGAACCTTTTCTTTATGTTTTTGTTTGCGCCGGATATCTCATGACGCATCGCACTCTCCGTTCGCTTCTCTTCGAGCGCTTGCTCGAGTGCACCGTTTGGAACGAAAAATATAGCCAGTCGTTCAATATACAAGCGTGCGATTTTATTTACGGTTATTATCCGTCATGCTTGACTCATTTCCGAACGAAATTTGAATATTTCAATTTTTGTTTCTGTAACCCTTTAAGCAGTTGACCTCTGACAGTAATTCTGTTTTCTGGGTTTTACTTTTTTTATTCAGAGGTGTTTTATTGCGATTTTTCATACAGATTGGGTCTTTTTCGGTGTCTATTTTTTTCTGTCGGACGAGTGATTAGTGTATGTCTGAGTTTAAGTTGAAGGAAAGAGGTCATCGCGGTAGGATTCAACGACTTCCAGAGAAGAACTTGCACGCAGCCTGGTGTTAATTATCCTGTTTCTACCAGTCTCTGAGGATGACGGGACGCACTGTTTAAACAACCCGTTGTCATTTATTCCCCGTCATCGCCCACGCCGCGATCCCAAAACCCTCCACGCATCCTCCGCGATGGCCTTTTATGAGTGGCGGAGCGCCGATCGCGTGGCCAAGTGTCATTGGATTCTTCGCGGCGTAAATGCCTGTGGATGATTCGGCATGAGGGCCACCTGGTCCAACACTTTGGATTCACAGGTTACCCACAACCTGATAAATTAGCAAACATCCCGGTTCCGATCAAAGAAAAGGGTGGAGGTACGCTTAAAGCGCCACTGACAGGGTATTTACGCTCGCCGAGGTTTTTAGTTGTACGTGACATATGAGAGCCCAAATGCCCAGAACACAATTTGCGGGCCGAAATTCGGTTTCTTTCCGCCCGAAAACCGCCGATCGAGAACTGGCCGGTTTGAGTCGCGCTCACTTTCTTTTCCGTGGTCATTTTGGTGGTCGACGCTACCACCAAATTTAATCAAAGTCGTGGGAAAAATCAAAGTCGTGGGAATAGAAAAAAATATGAAACACAATGTTTGTGTCTTCCAAAAAGCTGCAAAGACGTTGATTGAAGAAAAAAAGCTTGCACAGACAACCGGAAGCATTCTGTGCGTTCACTGCATAATTTTCAACATGGCGTCGATTCGCGTTTCATGGGATTTGCGGGTGGCAGCGGACGACGGGCGTGGGACCTCTACTTCAGAGCTGTTGTTCGCGGTACCGGCGAATTTTGTCTTCCTTTGAAAGAGAAGTTTCGGACCGATCAAAAGAATTGATATTCATCCCGTACGACACGCCCGACCAGCAAGCCGATTGCACGAAGACGTCGCCGAGCCGTCGTCCCTTCTCCTGGCTGAAGACATCGCTCGCTGAAACGTCAAGCACGAAATGCGCACATTGAGTTGAATACGCACGAGTACGGTTTCTTTACTTGGCGCAAATGTGGCCAATGTGTGGTGCTGCTTGACTTTAAGCCGGGAGTGCACGTACCGGAGAGTAATCGGCAGCAAACTTTCCGACATACAGTCGACCCGATGCATAACTACAAGAAAAAAGAAGTTATTTTAGTAGCCTAGTGGAAAGACGTTCGCTTCACACGCAGCGGGCACGGGTTCAATCCCTAGTTTGGGAGTACCATTTGTTTTTCGAACATATTGCGATCTTTACGTATAGTTTTTTTTTTTACAATTATCACTGAAAAAAAAGCATTGTTGTGGACAATACGTTGCTGAACTAAATGGTAAGGGATTCCATTTTTGACACCTATCCCGCACAATTCCACGTTCAGATGTGAGGCAGCTCTTCACGCAACATCTTGGGAGTATTCTTTTCGGAGCCGATCACGTGAATTCTCCACGGGCAGTCACTACTAATTGCCAACACTTAAATGTACAAAACAACTCATCTTGAAGTACAGAAAAGCGAGCGGAACAAACATAGCTGCAAAAAAATCGCACGGCGAACGAATACCGAACGCATTTCGTCAGCTCCACCCGGATAAGAAAAACAAAAATCGCACGGTCGGGTGTAGCCACGTGACTTCCGCCACTTACACTCTCCTCTCCACATCTCCCGCGCGGTGCGTGGGTTTCGGTTTCAGTTTCAAGCAGTTGCGTTTTTGGCTTTATTAAAAAAATGCGTGACTCTGTAGCAAAATATTAATTGGGGAGTATTCCGACACAATAATGAATCGCCTGGCGAAAAATGAAAACAAAAAATGTTGGGGGGTTTAAGTGTCCCTTTAAGCACTTCTTATGAGTTGTGGATGCGAAAGCATGCGTGCCGCTCTTCCGCTCCCGTGTTCCGTTTGCAGCGTATTTGTGTCGGCCATGCGCGCGCTCTCCCAACTCTCCTCACAGCTCTGACCTTGGACGCCTCGTGTTACAGGCGCGCTCGCGGCGCGGGCACGTAGCGCCATGGGGCGGAGGTCGTGGAAACTGAGGTGGCGCGCAGCGGCCAATGGGCGCATCGTCGACGCGCGCCAGCCAATGGGGAAGAAGGCGAAATCTATCAGCTTTACTACGCTCCTTTGTGATTGTGGAAACTAGGTGCCGTTGTCAAGGCTTTTAGAGCTTTTAGGTTTCATAGCTGGGAGCTGGCTTCACTTGGAGAAAGGATTTAAGGTGCCGTTTGGCGTGGTTTCGAACTGATGACGTCGGCCTGCTCAATGGGACCGTTAGTGCTTTCGCATTAGTAGAACCAGATAAGGAGCCTGATTACTTACATAATACAAATGCCTTACGGCAGTTTTGAGTGGCTATGTTCAAGGCACACAGAAAATGACACTCTAGTAGATAAGGATATAAAAGGAGAAAAAAACAGGCACACTATGTAAACAAGACAAGACGACTTTTTCTTTCCGTGAATCTTGTTTTTTTTTGCTTGATTAACAACAGACAACTCTTATTGAACACAAAAATCATTTAAAGTTGGGATAAAATTGTACAGCACACCACCGTCTCCAATAGTATTATTGGCCAGCTCGCCTGCGCAGTAACACATATTTTATTTGAGTAGGTGTTGTGTTGTTGACGTTTCGTCCCTAGTCTCAATGTGTTTTTTTTTCTATTACTATGATTGTTTACCAGCTCACCTACTCAGTAAACTTATTTCAGAAACTCTTATTCGATGTTTTTCGGTTTTGCAGAATTTTAATAAAACGGGCTAAGGTGTCAATCTTCCGAGTTCATTGATATTTACAGACAACGCACAATCCCCCTATCATATATATTGCTAGTAATCATCTCTGCTCTCCGCATGCACCGAAAAGAAAGGTTAGGCAAAAAAATAGAGATCAATTGCGTATGGTTCATAAGCCTATTCACCCATCCTTTCCAAGAAGCTCAGAAAGTTCTTGTCAAGCGACGGTTAAACCGTCTCAGTGGCTCCGAGGCGAAGTGCCAGCCTGCGGATCCCTAGGTGGCGGGTTCGAATCCCGGCCGAGGCGCCCGCAATACGACGGGAAAATAAAGCGGAGAAGGCGCCGCGTAATTGATCTTTCAATTGCATGTGTACTACGTTAATCCCAACTATCACGCTGAGGCGTGCCAGATGTCTTTCGTTGGTTCGGCACAAAAACCCCCAACTTTTCACAAATTAGCAATTTGTGCCAAGTTAGGATACGATAGATTGCCCTTGCTGGACTTTATTTTGAGATTGATTAATTGGCTACTCGCAGCAACTAGGCTGGCCACATATTTTACCACTGTTCGTGGCCGCTGCTTTTTGAAATAAAAAATATATCTGAAACCGCCAACGCAGAAGTCCGATTTTGCCATTGCACGTATTGCGAAATTCCCTTTGAATGCAGCTACAACGAGCTACAAACGTTTACTGGGGGCGAGTTGCGGTTTTTAGGTTTTCATGAGATATCTTGCGGAATTTTTTCAGAGAAATATTCTTCCTAGGTCTTACAATCTTCTCAGAAGAAACATTTTACACGCTTTATAGGGAAAGGTACAATAAATTTTTAAATATATTTATGGCATGTCTCCTGAACCTTCGAAAAAAATCATGAAGGGTTGCTTTCGAGACAAACAAAGCTGGTGGTACTCAGACACGTTTTCAGGGCAGCTTCAGATCGCCCGGTTTTATCTTTGCTTTGGTTGTGTGGCCGTCTTCATAAAATTGTTCGGGCTCCTACACTATATTGCAAGGACTACTACGATAAGAATATAAGCCGAATAAAATTACTAAAATATTTTTAGTGCTACATGGTACGATAACAATTAAACTAAATCACTTCAAAGACCTCCAAACTAATGCTATACCTGGGATCGAAACATCACTATCCAATGCTTAACAGGGTACCAATGGATCGCCAGGTAATAAAGCCGCATTAAACAGCAGCGAAGTAACCAGCGAGTACATGCTGCTCTCTGAGTTGAAGATTGCGGCCACTTCTTGGACGTTCTCATGCACGCTCCCTCTATATTGTGGCGAGTAAAAGTGCGCGACCGTGGTTTATGCAACCGTCTCATAATTTGTGCACCGTGACGCGAGAATGACGGTCGGCGCCGCCGTTCAAGAGAATTACCTGGGACGCTGCTGGTGCATAGTTTTTGGCTTGGCCGTATGCCAAGAAAAAAAACGGTTTCACAAGCACCATACACACTACATGAAAGCAATCAATGTACACTCTATAATATGAAAAGAGATGAAGTGTGGCTGAAACAGTTGTAGCCCAAAAACCTAAAACAATAGGGAGGCAAACCAATAACATGGGATAATTTAAGGGCTTATCACATTTTGCTGTAATACGATTGATTATTCTGCAGGCGCTTACATTATGGCTCTGAAGTCACAAATCGGCACGTGCAAAAAATATAATATAAACTTTTTTTTAAAAGTATGTTAGGAATAAATACATAATGTGCTACCCCACATTAAGGTAGACAGCAATCATTCTAAAAGTTCTTCCCAGTATTTCATTTGAACTAGAACATTATATACTTCCCATTGGGAGGTTGATTCTAAGCGCAGAATTTTCTAAAGAATTCTAATTATTGCTTGGAACATTTCTCACGGAGTAAATTGTGCCATATTCTTCTGCCTCGTAGCATTGAGAGGACTACTAAAATAGCACCGTATATGTATCCACGTGCAAGGTTGTCGCTACAGAGCGCGTATTTGCGCATGAATGCAGCTTCATAACGCTAACTCAGGTACTCAGAAAAAAAAAAGACGGTAAATAAGGCGAAGAATAAAAAATAAAAAGAAAGGTCAGAACCAAGCAGTAATACTCGATAGGTATCTACCTTCTCAGGTACGTTACCCAAAAAAACTGCTAGCGATGTATTAGTGCGATTTGCCATAAATGAATAGTTCCATTTTTTCTGGTAATGCGTATCTAAGAGAAAGCTCAATTTTATTATTTTGGTAAAAAAACACGTTTGCATGCTCACAGTCTGTGAATATAATCATATCGTACAAAAACACTCTTCGGTAAAAGCGTATAGGGATACAAAGTAAAACTAAAACACATTAGTATTTAAAAAAATAAAATGATTATGTAAGACGCATCGTTTTTTTATTTTCACATAAGAAAGACTTTTTTTTTTTTGCGCCGTTTGACACAATCTGGGTAGGAGTAGCCGTGCTCCTGGAACCTAACATAAAAAAGTGCTTATCTATTTACGTTTCGTTTTTCGGCTCTCATTGTTTAGAGAGATGATTGATGTGTTAAATGTTCGTTTTAAAACTGTTTCTCCGTGACGAAATAATATTTTATTGGCATTATATTTATGTCTGCAAGGAAATTATTCTAGACCGAGTAATTATTGCTTTTAAGGGTACAGCGATATTCCGTTTTCCGTTTTGTTTTCAAACCATAACAAAAACATGGCTACCGGCGTTTCCGGGGTGCTGAACGAGCGTAGCTCATTGAGGTTATTTATTTTTATGAGTTCGAGTCGTTTTGCGTTTACCGCGGTATTTAGGAGATCTCGTTAACCGACCTAGTATGCAGCAAACAAATGTTGCAAGTAGGCGCCTTCAGAAGCCCTGTTCGGATGCTCGTTATATCTGAGGGACTGACCTAAGCCCATCGCCCCACATAAACTGTTTGTGTAATCTTGATTGATATTTTCGTTTGCTCGTCTTGATAGTAAAACAAAAGTGTTTTTTGTAAACGCGGTTTTGCTGCTTTGTGAATTGTGCAACCTTCGAGATTGAAACTATGGTTTTAATACCGAGGCAATACAGGCAAGAACTTGCCGGCCTATCGGCTGGAGGCGATCGGGCGCTCGCCTTGCATGAAGTTTGTACTGGTATTTACCCGCTATTTCCCTTTGAAAGGCAAGTAGCTCTGAAGTTTTTTCAGCGCACCAGCTTGCCAAAGCGAATATTTTTATGTCGGGTTTCGATTGTGCGTAGTGACTCTCAAGCTCCTTGCTCGCAAATGCCATGCGAAAAAAAAAGCTGGAAGAATTGTTAATTTACCTTATTAATTGTTTTATTACTTTCGGTCGTCTTTTTATTGCACATCCACAGATTCCACCAAAAGCTTGTAATAGACTGTTGCTCATGCGTCATGAAACGATATACTCCGTTCACTCTCAAGCTAAGACTGTAGCCAGTGCCACAAGCACTAGAGCACGACGTCGCTGCTTTGGAAAGTTTTTCAACAGAACAAGCGCTCACGCTTGAAATGCATTTCCATAGCCTCCTCTATACTCAAAAAACTGGCAGTTCGACGATGGAGCCATATGGCGAATTCAGGTGGTCAATCGCCGGCGAGAACGAGCCGGCGGAACCGGCAACCAGAAACGCGCCGGCGGCACACCACGTGACCCTCACCACCCGAACACGAAACGCCAGACGGTGGCAGTTTACTTCGCCTCTTGCCCGCGCGACACCGCTAGCGAGAGCCTGTCGCCGCCGTCACCCATGTCCCAACGACTTGGATTGACTCGAGTAGCGGCTGCTAAAGTGACTTCTGATCAGTTTCGTTCTTTCGTTCATTTTTTTCTCACTGACCTTCTCTCCCATTTCGGAACTGACGACACCGGATACAGTCTGGCGCCTACTCGCCCGGCCGTTCGGAGCTCGGGCGGAAAAAGCGCCGGAAAGTTGCCGGTGCTTGCCAGAGAACCACCACCCGAACGGTGCGCGCCGGCCGGACACTGACCACGCGAACACTATTGCCGGTTTTCCGGCAAAAGAAGTTGCCGACGATTGACCACCCGAATTCGCCAATAGAGTGCCCGGTCGCAGATTTCAAGCGCGAGGATCTGGTACAGCAGAGCATTTCTCGGGGTGCCTATAGACCTTTTTAATGTTTACAAAATCACAGTCCCGCGTGCGGTCTTCACAGCTCCGCACGTGCGTGTTCGTCGCTTCGGAAAGCGAAGAAAGCACGCGCCATACGCACGAACACTCAAGATGGCACCGGCCTCACGCTCTTTTTGGAAACGTCTATACTTCGTTTCAGCTTGGGTCCAGACGCAGCCGATGCTACAAGCACGAGCGTGTGGCCCTGAACAGTGCCTGTACTGCACGAGCGCGCGTACTTGGCAGGGACGCTCGAAGCTCGAAGCTCTCGCTATACTTCGTTTCAGCTTGGGTCCAGACGCAGCCGATGCTACGATCGCGAGCGTGTGGCCCTGAACAGTGCTTGCATTGCGCGAGCGCGCGTTCTTGGCAGGGACGCTGAAAGCCCGGAGCTCGCGCTTGTAGCATCGCCTGCGTCTGGACCCAAGCTGAAACGAAGTATAGTAGCATCGGCTGCGTCTGGACCCAAGCTGAAACGAAGTATAAGGCCCCTCTATCCTAGGAAAAGTGGCGCCTTTCATTGTTGTGGAAAGGCTCGAGACACTTACCGCGCGCCATTTCTGGGATGAACATGGCGTCTGAAATCTAGCTCAGTGATGCGCTGTGCCGCCATGATCTTCCCAAGGACTGCACGTTGCACATGCCTCGTGTATCGACGCACCTTGGGCTACTTTTGAAACCCGAAGGGGCTTTAGCTTGAGCTTGGTTGTTAGCGCATAGTTTTTGCACCGGCGGGGACACGAAACATGGTCTTAAAAATCGACGAGCAAAGAAGCGGCAGCGCGAGGAACGCGAGGAGCATGACCAGACATTCCATCGCTCGGGTGAAGTATGTTTCGGCGTCTCGCCGCAGCGGGCGCTCATCACCTGGCTCTCCTCTCATTCGTAGTCTGCCGCTCTACCTTTTCAATTTCAGCGGCCGCGTCTCGTGGCGATCTGCCTGGCTTTGACACTATATAGGAGGCTATGGCATGTCTATCACGCAGGAAAAAAAAACTCGAGAAAGAGTTCTCTGGGGGTGACGTTGGAAAAGGGTGGACCACTGACCGAGCGATAGGTCCATGCTCTGGTAGAGAGTCTGACCGACGAAGAGAGAAAGAGACGTACGACGAAACCACAAAGAAGATTTAATTTAGTGGTAGGCAGAAAGCTAATTACGATCGATACGCTCTGCACAAATAGCTTTTGTAATATTGGATAAAACGCTAACAAAATTGGGTTTACGAATCAAGTTTCACGAAGGCTTATACAGTTACTAATGACGGTGTTACGATTAACCCAATCAAAGGATGCTAATTACAGGAGTAACCGCGAGTGCGGAAATTCTCATCTGGCGTGACGATGGTTGACGTCTCCCTGCGCGGTCCGTCCAAGGTGGAGGAGTTCCGGCGGTCGGCTGGCTCACTATGGGCGGCGCCCCCGGCCTCGCACCCACTTCTTCAGCTGACACGCTCACACACAGCGGAACTCCGTCCTGTAGTTGGCGAGAGGCCGTTGACAGTGGACTCGTCGCCCCGCTCGACTACGCGATGCGTCCGTTCGTCTCCTATAGTCCGTTGCAACTCTAAGAACGAAGGGCGAGGGAAAGGCGGGCCGGAGAGGAGGAAGGAGATGGAACGCTAAAGAGAGAAGGAGGTTTCCCTCTCTTCTCCAGCGTTCCGTCTGCTTCCTTCTCCCCTGCCCGTTCTCCCTCGCCCTTCGTTCTTAGGTTGCAACGGACTATAGTTTCTTCTCGCACTGCCCTTTGTTCCTCGCTCTCAAACTGAGGTTCGCGCACGAAGTGTGAGAATTCCCTCTCCCAGACGGTCATTGCCCTGCAGATCTGCCCTTTGGCCCTGAAAGCAGTCTGCCCTCTAAACCGAAACATTCCCTGTCGTTTCAAGTAACACAACTCCGCTAGGTTCAAATACCTCATGTTATAATGCTGTGTTTGGTTTGTTTTGGGGCAGAGTTACGAGACGGCGTGTTTCTCAATATTTATGCCTGTGGCCGCCACAGACGCGACCGTCTGCGGCCCATGGGTTCAGGAGTAACCCGAGCCTCCGGCAAGTCAGTCAAGAACCGGGGGCCAGACGGGTTAGCCCACTGAGCCCGGGCGAGCAAGGTGAGGGAAAGGGAACCACTGAGCATGGTGCCGAAAAACACTTCCCGCACGCGTCGGAGAATGTGAAGATGGGGGAAGACTCCGGGAGACCAGGCGGCCACTCACGTCGACAGACACTCCTCCCCGACCTTTCTATATTACCCTTGGCGTTTTATGTGACACAACCCCCACTTTAAAAAATATCACTAGTTAATATTGAACAATTTACACTAAACTGCATACAGAGGCCACGTACATGCAAGAAAAATCAATATAGATCGGAATGGTAACCAAAGACAGTACCGAACAGACCCACGCCAGAACAAGATAAAAAATATTAAAGAACTTAAAGCTCAGAACCATTAATGAACCGGACTCACGGTGGCAATACATAAAAAAAAATTTAAACTCCTCCGCACATGCAATTGTGTACGACTGTCAGTATAGTACACTGAGCGAAGCGACATATGTGCCCAGTGTCATCGAACATCCACTTATGTCGAAACATGGTAAACAGCAACACAGAACCGTCTATTCCTTTTATACTCCCCTGGAGTTGTCAGACAGTTCAAGCACGACTCAAATACACAAAAACAAAAAAGAATATAAAAAGAAACGTGTTACACAAAGCAATAATTCTGATAGTGTACTCTCAAAACGCGCTCGATTATAGTTCAGAGGCCCGTGTTTTCACGAGGCGCCCTTGACCCCCTATGAACCTTAGCGAACTTGTTCGTAAAGCGGTCACAGCCGACTCAGGTAGTCCGCCCCCACATTTTCACTACCTTTAATGTGATGCATGCGAAAGTTGTAGTCCTGTAACAGGAGGCTTTAGCGCATAAGGCGGCCATTGGCGTAGCGGGTGCATTTAATGTACTAGCAGTGGCTGATGATCCGTCTGCAGCACAAACGACCTGTCATACAGGTAGATGTAAAATTTTCGGATTGCCCAAACCAACGCCAGCCCCTCCCTTTCGACTGTCGCGTAAGCAGCCACTCTTGGGAGCAGCTTTCTACTGACATATGTGACCCGGTGTAATACCCCGTCGTCCTCCTGGAGCAAAACCATTGCCATGCTGGGATCCGAAGCGTCGGTCCTCACGACGAATGGCCTTTCTAGGTCCGGCAGCTTGAGACTCGGAGCGCGTGCCAGCAGCCATTTCAGCTTGTTGAAGGCCTCCTCGTGTTCGCTCTTCCATTCCACTCTATTGCAGCCGCCCTTTCGCGTCAGGTCGGTCAACGGGCGGAGACCACCGCGTAAACGGAACCCACCTGACGCTTGGTCTCGGGCCTCCTTGCATCTAAGATCTTCTCCATGAGCCTCTCAAGTGCAGCCATTCGGCCCTTGCCAACCTGGTGCCCCAAAAAGGCCACCTCCTCCTGCCCCACCTCACATTTCGTAGGTTTCACGGTTAGTCCCGCGGCTTGGATTCTTTCCAACACTCGTCGGAGCGCCGTCTGGTGTTCCTCAAGCGTTTCGGTGGCAACCAAAACGTCATCGTAGTAGTATTTCACCTCGAAATTTCGTCTAACAGTTTTGGCATGAGTTTCGTGAAAATCGCCGGCGCCGTCTTCATCTTGAAGGGCATTTAGCGGACCTGAAATAGTCCTGTTTCTGTGGAGAAAGCGGTCTTGTCTCTCGACTCTTCAGCTAAGGCTATTTGCCAGTACCCCTTGCACAAATCCAATGTTGTGATGTACTTCTTCGACCCCATGTCGGCAAACAGGGTGTCGACCCGCGGGATTGGTTCTGCATCAGAGACCAACACGTTGTTCATTCCACGAAAATCCACAAACACTCAGTGCGTGCGGTCCGACTTCTTCACGACCAGCACGGGAGAGTTGAACGCCGAGGTGGATCTCTCGATGTCGCTCATTTGCAGCATCTTCTATACTTCTTCTTTGATGGTTTTTCACACTTCGAATGGTAGTGGGTATTGTCTGATGTTGACCAGTTCGGGTGCGGAGAACTCCAACCCGCTCTCAGCTAGAGCAATATATAGCTCCTACGGAGCAGAGTAGCGCAATCCTTTGATCCGCGTGTTTTGCCGACAACATGGCCGACAGAGCAGCTCGGCGCGAGTCACGTGGTACTCAGGGTTCCAGGAGGCGGCCCGCCCTATGGGAGAATACGTGGAGATCGACGCAACACGGCTAATAAAAAATAAACGGCGAGTTCACACTTTTCAAAACTAGTCTGTCGTGAAGTTGGTAAAGCACTAAACACATTATCAAAGTTTTAATAATATCGGATGCGTGTGCAAATTTTGAGAAGGCAATTTCCAAGGCGATGGCGTTTGAAGCAGACGATTTTTGCACGCAGCGGAGATGGGCTCTTTGGGTTGGCCGGAGCGGGTCACGTGGACGCTGTGACGTCGCCGCGTCGTCTGCTGCATGAGGCCGCTCGTGCAATTTTTAAAAACAAATTACGTCCTTACTTCGCACACAACTCAGCGCAGAAGATTCTAAAATGTTCCTTTATTATATCAAAAACAATTGTCGTTCCGTACATCTCCACAACATTGAAGAAACAACGATTTTCTCACGTTCCCCATGCATTTCTGACCGGAGTTGGAACCTCCGGGCGTTCGCCGCTAGTCGCCGAGAGACGGCGTTCTAGATTGCGCTACTCTGCTCCGAAGGAGCTATATAGTGCTCTACTCTCACCCAAATTGGTGGGTCCAGGTAAGCCAGAAACCACCTTGCCGAACTCGTCAATTAGCCGCTGGGCTTGCCCTTTCTGCGTCTTGATCAGTCCGGGAGCAATCACGACGTATCGGCTGCCTTCCTTTCTTTGGAGGTTCAATAGCGGCATACCCCTTTCCTCTTCCCCGTCGATGGTGACCACTGCACACCGACTCCCTTGTGGTGGTGCGGTTTGCGTCTCCCTTTTCTTCATATTTTTGTTTTTGTCAGGTTCACGTGGAACAGCTTAGTTGCCTGTCCCAGGTCCACGGCGTAATCTAAGTCGCCCCTCTTTGCGGTCACTGAGTAGGGTCCCTTCGACTGCAACAACAGTTTCTTTTGGTCGGTTGGCAGCAAGATTAGGACCCTGTCTCCCACCTCCAGTGTGCGGCGGTGTGCTTTCTTGTCGAAGTGCTGTTTATAGCGGGCGCTTGACCGCTCCAACTCTTCGTGAGCCACACGGCAGGTCACCTCATGGCGATTACGGAGCTCAAAAACGTAGTGGCACGTTGTCCGGAGCTCAGGTTTCAGGGGCTCGTTTGTCCGCAGCTCTCTGAAAACCGAGAGGGGACCTTGCAATTGTCGTCCGTAGAGCAACTCGAGCGGAGAAAATCCGAAACTGGCCTGGGGCACTTCCCGATAAGCGAAGAGCAGCGGGCCCAGATATCTATCCCAGTCTTTTGGTTTCTCCTGGCACATCCGCCTGAGCATCGTCTTCAATGTTCCGTTAGATTTCTCTACTAGCCCATCAGCCATGGGATGGTATGACGTGGTGTGAGGTTGACGCATCGACAGCAATCTGCTCACTTCTTTCAAGACCTCGGAACAAAAATTTTAGCCACGGTAGCTCTAGATTTCTCTCGAAACCCCAGTCCGACTAAACATCTCTACTAGAGCCTCGGCCAGGCGTTCGGTTGTTATGTCGGGCAGCGCCACGGCCTCTGGGTAGCGCATAGTCCACCATCATTAAGATGTAGCGGTTTCCTTTCGTCGTTGCCGGCGTGATGGGACCAGCGATATCCACAGCCACCCGCTGGAAGGGGGTGTCGATGATTGGCATGCCTCACAGGGGCGCTTTTGCCACTTTCTCTTAATGAGTCATCCTTTGACATTGATCGAACGACTTGACAAACCGCTTTACGTCACCTGGACGCCTTGCCAGTAGAACTCCCCAAGAATGCGGTGAGTAGTCTTCTCTACTCCTTGATGCCCAGCAAAGATTCCATCGTGAGCCATATTCAGGAAAGTGTCGCGGAGATGCTGCGGCACCACCAATTGGTGGAACTCTCGCTCACCTGGTGTTCGGGAGATCCGGAACAACAATCCGCCCTGTACGATGTACTCATAGGTGTTGCCACCTTTTCGCCATTCACAGTGTTTCCCCACGCGTTCAAAGCAACCCTTCAGGATCTGGTCTTGCATCTGCTTCCCTGCCAGTTCTTCTGGCTTCTGCGGTGCCACGCCGATGAGGGGCACACTCAGTGGAGTACTCGTCTTTTCTTCTTACTTTGGCTCCTTATCTCTATGGCTGCGGTGACGGATGGCTCTTCCTTTTTCTCCGTGGATGGCTGCCCTGCGGCCTCGGCCTTCCACAGGTCCCAAGACAGGTCGGGGTTTTCTGGTGCTGAACTCCCGGGATATTTCCGAGTATGACTTTATACAGCGGGTTTTCGATACATTTCGCCGTTATCACTCCGGTGAAGAAAGGCGTCTCTGCATACACTCTTGCCCAAAGAAGGATTCTCACGGTGCCATCTACCGAATGCACAGGGCTTCGCTCTCCTGTCAAGTCGTTTCCCGTGATCAAACTTCTGCGGATCACCACCGTATTGCAGCCCGTGTCCCTTAGCACGGTGACTCTCTTCCCTTAGAGTCTTCCCGTCGTAACCGGGCATATTAGTGACGCAGGAATCGGGGTTAGATGCGGCGTCTTCTACCGGTACTATTGTCCCGTCCTTCAGCTCCACATAGCCATCAACCGTACGATTTTCCGTCGCGCTGGGAGGATCAATGCTCGTCAACAAGCAGGAAATCTCGGGCTTCCCTGGGGGCTTGCTCCAGCACTGGCTTTCCGGATTTCCGGCCCTCCCACATCGGTGGCATGAAATTGGCTTGTTGCCCCGCCAGCCAGCCCTGCATTCCGAGGCAATGTGCCCTTTCCTGCCACACAAAAAGCATTTCTTAGGGCATCGCTGGCCCCCTGAAGTCCTTCCGTCCGATCCAACGGGAATAACTCCGCTCGCACCCCTATATTTTCCTTTGTCCCTATTGGGAGCCTCCTGCTCCTGAGCTTCTAGGTACCGATCAGCCAGGGCGGTGATATCGCTCAATTCCTTACCCTTCCACTCCCGAAGGAAGAGGGACAATATCGGTTGCACTCCCGGATGAACTGCTCAGTGAGCAGCAGGTTACGTAACCCGTCGAATTACTTCGGCGTCTCCGAGAGATCAACCCACCGGTCAACAAGTCTGGTCAACCTTGTGGCGAACTGAGTTCCGGTTTCCCCTTTTCTGGTTTTGCGTCACGGAACTTCTCCCTGAAGCCCTTGGCTATCAGGTGGAACCTCTGAAGAATCGCCTTTTTTACTTTATCGTAGACGACCGAGTCGTCGAGGGTAAGTCGCGAAAAGACACCCAGCGCCTCTCCGGTCAGACAAACGCTAAGCGTATTGGCCCACTGCTACCGTGGCCACCGCTGCCCTGTGGCCAGTCTCTCGAATCGCAAAAGGTAGGCGTCTAGATCGTCCCTTCCTTCATCGAAAGCGGGCAGCCAACGTTGTGGGCTATTCCACCAATGTTTGCCCTGTCCCCTCTTTTACCGAACCGAGTGGCGCCGGCGCCGCGTTCTGGGCCTCTTGCAGCTTAAGCTGCGTTTCCTTGAGCCTTATCTTCAGCTCCATCAGGCGGCACTCCGCCTCTTCCGGGGCTCGAGCTACCTCCCTGGCTGCGTCTCTGTCCTTCGCTCTTGCCCTTCGTTCCTTTTCTGCTCGCTGCCTTAAGAGCTCTCGCTCGTGTTCTACCCATTCTCTTAGGGCCTCCCCTTTGAGCCCTAGCGGCTTTACAGACAAGATTAAGTCTGCCACCTCCATGTGTAGGCCACAGCGTGTTACACCTGAGGAGTTTTTCCAAGTTAGGCCGCAGTCAAACAAAAATCCAAGGTACTTGACAGAATCAACATATTCCAATGAAATATACTTGCCTGGTACAGATTTTGAGTGATGTAAAATAAAAGGAAATCCAGACGCACCTATTTAAGGGGATTGTGGAAACAAATAAGTTTAGTCTTATTTACGTTAACGTCCATAAGGTTTCGCCGAAACCAGTCCATGAGTCTAGTCGCAGCGCTATAGAGTGAGCGGCCGGCATTTTCAAAATTAAGATGTCGGGTGACAATTACGGTATCGTCCGCATATTGATAAAGCTTGGCTTCAGAGGGAGATGTATAAATATCATTAACAACCAAATTAAATAGAAGTGGAGTCAGAATGTTGCCCTGCGGTATCCCTGCTCTTAACATTGTTCGCGGACTGCGGGACTCACCTGAAATTACAAGCTGTGAGCGATTCCAAAGGTAATTGGACAGAAAAGAAACAAAAGGGGCACGAAATTCGTAGCTATACAGCTTTCTCAAGAGGACACAATGGCTGGGCGTGTCAATCGCCTTAGATGCGTCTAAAAAAAGGGGACAGCTAACAAGATTTCTTTCAAAACCGGAAAATAGTAAATCTGAAAAGTCTTCCTGCAGAGATTGAGTTCCATTTCCCCGAATCAAACCAAACTGACTGGGTGAGAGGGCATTATGCACGTCCAGAAATGATGACATAACTTGGAATACGTCTTTTTCTAGGATTTGAGAAATAATTGGTTATATAGATATTGGGCGGTAATGTTCAATCCTATTCGCTCCGCCTCCTTTGTATATTGGCTTTACACTAGCGGTTTTTAGTTTATCTAAAAGAACGCAACTCTCAGTAAAGCCATTCAACATATGAAGCAATACATGCTTGAAAACCTCATAATTTCTGCGAAGACCGGAAACTTGGATGCCGTCAAAACCTGGAGATTTGGAGGACCTGAAACTAAACAGTAACGAGTGAAGTTCGACATTATTCAGCGGTGGAAGAAAAGCAGAAGTTGCGATGACATTGTCGAAAGTGACAGAAGAATCTCTGCTCTTACCAGAAAAGGTTGCGAAAAAAACTGTTGCAATCTCTTACAACAGTTGAGAGATTTGAACCGAAGATTTTTTAAACAATATCAACAGAACTTCTAGAAGGGTTGCCACAAAACTCATGGACCAGAAGCCAACTCTTTGTCATGTTCGAGAGAAAATCTAATTTTTTTATGAAAATACTTCTGCGTTGCCAACGAATCATAGCATTTACCATGTTTCTGCAACTTGGGAAGTATGATTTAGGTACAGTATTACTAGGCGAACGCCCATATCGAGCCCACAAGTTATTATTTTCCGCTATTGCCGCCAAAATGTCTGCATTCAACCAGTAGTGACTAGACCGACGTCTTTTAACGGAAATGTTTTTACTTCAGAAAATATTAAACATATTAAAAACCTGAGCGAACTTTCGGTATATGTCCGTGGAACTAATTGATTGAAGAAAGCCATTCCAGTCGAAGGAAGAAACAGGACGATCTAATTTTATCGGTGTCAGTAACATATATTATAGTGCCCAGAAAGCTAGTTTGCGGGGAAGGGTTAACATTGGGCCACCGGCATGAAATAAAGTAATGATCCGCAAGCTTCTGTGTGATATTCGCTGACTAAACGCATTCTGAACAAGTTCGGAGATTGATATGGTCTATACCTGAGACGACCAACCCGCTCAAAATAATTTTTTCACGGGTCGCAACATTTATCAAGCTTCTAATCCCGTTACGAGAAAGTGTGTTAAGGTAAGTGCACACTGAAGATTTTGAAGGGGTCAAAATGTCGATGCTAAAATCGCCGAGAATGCATAATTGATCGTCAGTGGACAACTGCCGAAGGGCGCCATCAAGCTCATCCAAAAAATCGCGAACGTGTTCTGATGGAGGCCTATATATTGCTAAAAAAAAACATATAAAGATAAGCTCATTTGTGATATGTAGCGAAATACATCCGGCGTAATTGAACGTAACCGTAAGGTTATTAACGGACCAGTTATCACGAACATAGTCTGCAATCCTCCCCCCCCCCCCGCCCCCCGGGCCAAATGGCCGAGTAGTAAACGTTCTGTTATAGCCCGGCATAGAAAACTGAATTCTCATTTCTGCTGCAATATTAATTTCGCAGAGAACAAAAACGTCAACTGAAGTGTTGATATTACTACATATCACTTTAAATTCATTCCAATGCTTTTGAAGGCTCCTGATATTAGTATAAACTACAGTGCAGGATGAGTCTAGAAAATCTCAAAAAAACTTCTGAAGTTTGTAAACATCTAACACTCGAGCAAAATCCATTAGGGACCTATACAATACTGTCTATGTCCGTTATCTGGTTCACACGAATGTGATCAGAACCCTCGTTCTTCTTGGCAAATATTTTTCCCCTTTTCACCAATACGGATTTGTAGCCTTGAGCCTTGCCTTTCTGCCTTGCTAGCCAAAACAATTACGTTTTCGCTCGGGTCAGGTTATCATTGAAGTAGAGCCGTGGGATGCTCCTTGTTTGACTCAGCGAATGAAGGGCACAACGCTGAGCCGTCCAGGCTTCCTTCAGACTGACTGAAGGAATAACAATCAATCAATCAATCAATCAATCAATCAATCAATCAATCAATCAATCAATCAATCAATCAATCAATCAATCAAACAATCAATCAATCAATCAATCAATCAATCAATCAATCAATCAATCAATCAACGTTTTTATTCAAGTACCCACGAACAAACTTGCGGTCTTGGTACAGGTACACTGAGTTACATGTAAGGTGTAACAGGGCATAAAGCAATAGTACAGACAACATAAACAGCGGAAAAGCCCTAAAAAAATGCACTAAAAATTTACAAAAATTAACACAAAGCCACAACACACAATAAGCTTGATAGAATTGCCGCCACCACCAATCGTTAGATAGCGAAAAAAGGCATCCAAAGTGTGGAATCCGGTGTGGACACCGCAAGTTAGTGCATACAGTTCAAATTTAAGTGATGGCCTTTAACGTTTTTACGAACTGCAGCGTGTTATTGTTAAAAACATCGAGTGTTTCAAAAAAAGAAGAATTATAAGTACGCCTAAGTCTGGACACAGGATAATGGAGGTCTAGTAGACGCGTATTGCAGAAAGACGCATTTTGCCTTGTTATTTTTAGAGGAATTTTTAAGAGTATTCTAGACGTCAATACCATGCAATCAGTGACGGCGTGGACAAGTTTGTATAAAAATAAGACATCGGCAAGTTCTCTCCTACGATGCAGGGTAGGTAATGCCACGCTACGCCGAAGTGGAACAAGGACATCAGTAGTGGTGGGCACAATGCGCGCTGAGTAAAGATATCTGTAAATAGAAAGAAACTATTTCTGAATTCGTTCTATTTTCAAGGAATTTGTGGCCCAAATTCCATTTCATACAACAAAGCGTATTCAAGCTGTGGTCGACGCGATGCACTGTAGGGTATAAGAATTGTGCAGGGGTTAATAAAGTCTTTAGTGATGCGGCACGAACTCCCGAGCGTGCGTAGAGCTGCGTTCATGATGTGATCAACATGACTAGAGAAGTGTAAGGTGCTGTCAAACACCACGCCAAGGTCTTCGATTCTGTTGATACGTTCCAAAAGGTCTGCCTGAATAACATATGGAAATACAATGTTATGTGTCTTACGAGTGTACGACACGACTTCGTTTTGGAGCTAATTATCTTCAGGTCATTCTCACGGCCCCATTCTTCAAAAGCATCAACATCTCTCTGTAGCGAAACACAGTCCCGGTCTTTTCGCACCTCCATAAACATCTTAATATCGTCTGCGTACTGAAGAAATGAAGAGTGACGAATAACAGTCGAAATATCATTAACAAAAACTGAAAACAGAAGAGGTCGGAGGACGGAACCTTGGGGTACACCCGTTGTCGCCTCGTAAGTAGCAGAAGAATTATCATTCGAGCTAACAAAGCACTTCCGGTCACGCAAATAACTTTTGAGCAATGAAAGCAATGAATTATAAATATCTAGCTTTGACAGTTTAGCCAGTAACATATGATGATTAACAACATCAAACGCTTCACTTAAGTCAAAGTAAATCACATCAAGCTAGCCTCTGTTAACGACGGCGTGAGCAGCGGTTGACATGAAACAGGTGAGATTAGTTGTGGTCGAGCGACCCGCCATAAATCCATGTTGGTTAGGGATAAGATAACACTTGAGATTGAATGGCAATAGTTTGTGTAGTGTCACTTCGAAGAACTTCAAAAATCTGCAAAAAAAGACATATAGGTCTGTGGTTCG
Source organism: Ixodes ricinus (assembly GCA_037355805.1). Taxonomy (NCBI): domain Eukaryota; kingdom Metazoa; phylum Arthropoda; class Arachnida; order Ixodida; family Ixodidae; genus Ixodes; species Ixodes ricinus. The sequence continues at coordinate 168,979 of JAZHYW010000242.1, forward strand.
ACACATTTGTTTTTGGACCAGACTGATGCACAGGTACAACAAGTGCCGTTTTCCACATGGCGGGAAAGACTTCATTTTTTATGCAGTTATTTAAAATTTGTACTTGAACAGGAATAAATATGGCACTGTATGCCTTCAAGAGAACCGACGGAATATAATCATGGCCAGAACACAAAGATGGTTTAATTTTTTTACACACTGATGCAGTATTCCCTCGTCAAAGAGCGCAATACAAGATGCATTCCCAAAGACAGCTGGCGTGGCAATAGTTGAAGGGGCTGAATGATGCTTAAAAACGGACTGGAAGTGGAGGGCAAACATTTCACAAACATCTGTCGTCGAGTTTCCCTGGGAGTCTAGCAGGGTGATGTCCCCTTTACCTTTTGTCTGGGACCGAGAGCGAACATACTTCCAGAATTTTTTTGGATATTTAGTTAAATACAACTCGGCGGAATCAATGTGCGCCTGACGATCACGTTTAAATTAATTTTAAGAAAACAATAATAATAATAATAATAATAATAATAATAATAATAATAATAATAATAACAATAATATAATGATAATAGTATAATAATAATGATATTATTATTATTAATATTATTATTTTTATTATCATTATTATTATTTATTTTTTATTTACAAAAACAAACCTGCAGCGCCGAAAAACTTCGGCTTTATAGCAGGTACAGCCCATGGATTAATACGCTCCACAAAATAATAAAACAGAACACTTGAAGATACAACCTGGGCTGTCAATAAAGAAAATACATAAACATTGAACATAAACAACATTAAAATGCAAGACCATTTCCTGAGATAAATGGTCCCACGTCGTCACGAATAAAAAAAGACTCTGGTAACAGGTTCCATTGAGCGATTGTGCGAGGAAAAAATAAAAACTTCTTATATTCTGTTCTACAAAAAATTTCCCTTATTTTTCTGGTATGATCTACACGATTTGAAATGTAGTTAGGTAATTTTATGTAGTTGCTTTTATCAATACCAGTACATATCAGTAAAATTGCGAGCAAGAACCTCAATCGAAAATATTTGCACTTGACAGTAAAGTTTCCGAACCAAGTACATTTTTAGTCTCTGTTACACTATTGTTTCTACTATAATTCCCTGTTACAAATCTCGCCGCACGGTTTTGAAGTTTTTCTAACTTATCTGTAAGGTACTTCTAATGCGGATCCCACAAAACACATGCGTATTACAGTGTAGGTCTTACCAAACAGCAATAGGCAGTCTCTTTTAGTTTCTGTGGAGAATTGTACAACAACGAAAGAACAAATGTATTGTTCTTTCGTTGTTTTTTTCAATTATGACGAAGTTTCATTGGCGATTTGTTTAGAACATAAAACATGGTGAACATCGTAATGCCTCTCGAAATGCGTATTCGTTTACTTATTTTAATTGTCTAAAGGTTATTACTTTTTTTTCAGATTACTTAATGTAGCATTTTAGGGGCTGAAACTTCGAGTGATGTACATTTGAAAAATTCATATTCTGATGCAATGAAAGTTGAACCTGAGCGAACAGTTTTAAAAACGTGTTATTTTTAAAGCATACCCGGTTGTTAAGAAAACAGAACATAAAATAATGGCTGGCGCCTACGAAGAAAACACAGAAAACCCAATAATCAAGACGTAAGTTAGGGCAGAAGATGCATACCTTTCGTTGCGGCGACTTTATAAAGACTGACATTTCAATAACTTACGCCTTTGCTTCCGCATTTCTGGCATAGTATTTATTTTTTCAAAGTCTTTCTTCTTTGTATTTAATATCATGGTTGTCATTCGCTGGCTAAATTAGTGTCCATTATCGTTCGAGCTTGAACCAAAACGATAAAATCAATCAGTGTAACGTCACATTTATTCTGGTCCAATAAAAACAACATCGTGGTAGGCAATTCACGAGTACAAACTTGTACGAAACTTAGCGCGAGAAATTTATGGATGGCGCAGGTTATTTGGTGAGGACGGATATTAAAAATAAACATTTATATATCCGCTTTTCTTTTAATTAATTCTGTAAAATTTAATTCTGTAAAAATTGAAGCTTTGTTTAGGGCTATATATTTCACGGTCTTAATCGAGTCCCTAGAATTAATTTAAAAACACAGGCGTTCAATTGTTTGCAAAAATGTTTGCAGCTCCAGGTAAGCAAACATTAAGAGCGTTCAAGACACTTATACATATACAATGCCAGAAATCTTCGAGCTAAGCAAAACACTAAAAAGAAAGTGTAGAAACTTAGAAACACACATAACGTCTGTGCTCGAACAATTTTCTTGAAGTTAAATAGTTTTTGTTTCTCACCAGATAACTTATTTTTAAATATAATTACACAAATCAATAGTTGCATAACAGACGACGACTCTTTTCGGCGACTTAAATCATACTTCAAACAAAAATTACTCAAAGCATAACACAGTGAGGACAACCGCGCTGGCCATTGTCGCGACCCCCAAATTTAGAGAACTGTAAGTCAACCAAGAATATTTCCTAAGCTGAATGCAGGTCTCGATCGATCGGCAGAGCGTGCCTTTTTCAGGCCATTGCTTCTTTTGAGAGTGGCAGCACCTATAGCCATCTGGAGTCACGAACATATGCTACGACATAGGATAGCACGACAAAAGAGGACAGTTGCCCGTACGTTCATTCGTCCGTCCGTTTTCCAAGAGATGTGGCTAGAGCCTAGAACTTCCCCATTTCGCACGGTATAGCCTGAGAAGGGCGCTCATCCGGGCGCTCCGGTCCCAGTGGCAAACGATTGCGCAGCTGATCAGGGACTTCACACTCTGTCCCCGAAGCAGACACCAGAGGGGGAACGCGTGGACGGGTGTCGATACCAGGGCCTACGGCCACTGCACCGATGATTAGCGCAAATCGGACCGAGAACAACTCATCAATCGTGGCGATAACCACGTGCACTGGAGACATCAACGAGGGCGTTTGATGTAAAAAACCATTCATTTCCTCCCAAGATTCAAGGCTTGTTCATTCTATAACGGCTATAAATTTAATGGAAATTTTTTGTGGATCCACAAATTTCATTCGAGCAAAAAGTCATTTTTTTTGTTGGTTATATATTATTGTTATATTTATTCACATGGACTTTTCTAAATGTATAACCGTAGTTTGGAAGGACTGGACTATTTGGTGCACCCTTGGAAACCGCCGTGTTCAGTGAAACGTTTAAAGCAATTATTTCAACAGTTTTCTGGCAAATTCTTAATAAGGCTGTTTGTCTTATTCGATTTCATTGTCTTATTCGATTTCATATTGAGCAATGATTTCCTGAAAAAGAAGCCTAAGGAAAAAATATTTGGTTTACGAGGGTGGAATTTTTTTTTTTCTTGAAAATAAGAGAACGTAATAAACAGATAGAGAAAGAGGAATATAAAAAAATACAAAAAATAAAAGTTCGGAAAATTTGTCTGTAGACAGGATAGAGACTGATCATAAATACAGCAGTTGAACAACATTGTCGAGGTCAGCTGACTCGAAGGAGTCAACTGGCGTCGCTGATAGACATTCCTGGCAACCCCGTAGTGTTCACACGTAGTTATTTTACCCCACAAGTCACAGCACCGCTGACAGTCTTGCATTCGTCGATCATGACGACAAAATAATTAAAGTAAAACATGAGTAACACAAACTCTAAAAAAAGCTTTTTATCTTTTTTCAATCTTAGGTTAATAAACTTCTATGTTTTTTTTCGTACCTTTTAGATCATTACCAAGAACAAATTTAGCTCCGCGATATTTAGCCCCGGCATGTCGGCCCTTCAGGTAATCGCCACTGAAAACAAACCAAAAACTTAACTGTTATTTTAGGGGCTTTGACGTATCATAATGATGATCATCTGCCACGTTTCAGTGATGTAGCGAGGTTACAAATTTATACTGTCGATCTCCGCACTGAGCTTCGGTTGAAGCGCAGACACATCGAATTAGAATTAGTCACGTTAACTGGGGATCCCTGTTCCGGTACTTTGACTCGGAGTCAACAAGCGACTACGTTCTTCTGAGTCACACAGCATTTCCTTTTTTGGTCGTCGTATTACGCTACCTGTACTCCCGGGTGGCGGGTCGCTCTAAGGTTTACTGCTGCACTAAATAGGTTGCGCGCTTTCGCGAGCCATTCGGTAATCTCCCTTTCGCCTGCCACACATGCCACAGAGCTTTAAATTTCTACGCGGTGTCATAAATTTCCCTAGAAATTCTTTTCCCAAGCAATCCGACCCGCTTTCTGCCCGTTATTTTTCCTTTTTCTTTTTTTTTTTACGAGACGAGTTCGTGAAATTCTGCAAATTTGGCGAGCGAGCTGTGGCTGCGATGCCGGCTAAAAGCCTGCTTTCACTTGGGACAATATTGACCAAGTCCCCCTTCTTTCCGCCGCTCCCTAGCGCACGCAAGGACAGACGCCTGCTCGTGTGAAGAGGCGACGCTTTTGACGGTACGCTAGACTTCGTTCCCCGTGTACCGCGTGTGTTCGAAGCCCACACCATCGCCGCAATTCTAAATATTAACAACCGACGACACCCATTCAGGAGTGTATGTGGTGTCAGGGTTTACCATTGTTGGAACTTTCTTTTGTGGTCGCGCGAAATAGCCTTGAGGATAGAATTACGTGAGCAACATGAGGGGGGGGGGGGACCGGCAGTTAATGTGATTGTTTGCCTTTTTTTTTTACTCTAGCAATGACTCTCGCCTTCCTTTTGTGTATGACTGTTTTTTTATACATCTAGAATGTTCCTATTGTTACTCGTTGTTTATATGTCCCTAACTTAGTTTTTTTTTTGCATAGTCAAGTGCGACTTTCTTTTATTCCACAGCACACGTACGTTCGTCAACGTTAATTGCACGCCACCCTTGCCGGTGCATTTTGGCGCACTTTCTACCATGAAACTGGAAAATAATTTAAGCAGTAGCTTGTGGCTAAGTGTGTTGTCACATACCATAGGGCCGTTAAAGTTATTGCGAATTGTCTATTTACGAGTTTATTTCAATCAATTTTAATATATATATAAATGCTTATTACCGAGAACTCGAATCCTAAAAGAGTTTACGTCCGACTATGTATTTCCACGCTACATTATGCGGGCTAATTAACCTATGCAGAAATGTATTTGCCTTGCTAGTATAGTGGGGAAAAAAGACACAATGTAACCAATGTACTACGTCAGTTTTCCCACCATATTAATCGGAGAAATTAATAAAAGTATCCGTTCTTCCTCACTGGACAAAAAAAACTTTTCATGAAAAAACCCTGCGTGTGCAGGCAAGCTGTTGATAATTATTACAAACCTAAAACCCGAGACTGTGGTACGGAAGAATTAAGAAAAGTTCAAGTAGAAGGAAAAGACAACGGAGAAGAGCATCTCAAGAGCAGCTAAAATCATCTATAGTGAGAGATGGGCCAGTCGATATATCGTTCCTTTTGACAAAAGCGGCCCAAGACACGAACATGAGAGTAAAAGACAAAGTACAAGCGCTCATGCTGTGTCTCTTTCTTTATGTCCTTGTCTTGTGCCGTTTTTGTCAAAAATTAATAAAATCGTTCATTTTTTCTTGCTCCTTAAACACCCGACTCTGACGTTACCGACCTATTCACAATACAATATTTGTGGACCCAACAACCGAAAGATCTTTTAATTAAAGACCTTGAAACCGGAAGACACATTCATCTAATCTGTGCAACCCTTTCTCACAATGTCAATGACCTTGATAGACGTTGTTACACGTGAATAACTAAAGCCTCTAAAAGAAAGGGACACTGATTTGTTGGACAGAAGACACTAGAGGAACACACCGGTCGAAGAAGCACTAGGTGATCTGGAGACGATAAAATATAGCATCTGCCATCGACATGGATATTGTACGCTGAAGGTAGAATCGAATCGTCAGGGTAAAGATATAAACCGAACAAGCTTTAATTTATCAGTGCAAGATAGGCGAGATAGTTGTGTTTTATGTGTCTGTCGCAAAATAGATTTTGGTTTGCCCAGGTATCCCATAGAAGGAACGCACCAGTACCGCACGACAACGATAGTATATTTCTTAAACAGAATTTGTTTTCGAATTTCTTGTGCAGTACCTCTGCCCATGTCACGCGTTTCAAACCCTGACGGCCGTCACCATCAACTTCTCCGACTCTCTCGTTACCATAAATCATCAACAGCTTAAAGTAATGTTACTTAAAGTATCTGCACCATCAAAAACCCTCCATAAAGGAAATAATTTTCAAAATCTGTATGAAACTCTATCACAACCGAGATATTCTCTGAGAAAAGTTGTTCTTGTCAAATGAACAAACGAAAAGAAACGCCTCGCTGATGCGTGCATTTATGCTCCTCTCGTTTGGAGAAATAAAGTCGCCCGCCTGCGTTCCTTTTCTTTCTTTCTTTTCCAGTAACTATGGACATCATTGTGATCTTATAAAGCAAGTGTCGCGAACCGTGCGTCGCTGCCCCAGAAGCAGTGGTAACAACAAAACAAGCACGTCAGAACAAAAAAAAAGAAAAGAACCAAGTGCGCTTTACGCTAAGTGAGAAAATCCTGTGGCTCAACTGCGCCCGTGAATATAAATGACTTCATTTTCGGGGCTTCATTTTTCGCTCACGTAGTTTTCCTATATATATACGTTCTGCCGCAGCCAGCGTAACTAAATAAGGCGAACTTTGCACAAGGAAATCGCTGAGCCAAGTCGCATCGTCATTTATATCAGGGTTCATACTTACGTAGGCTCTTTTGCCCGGAGTTGAAAAAGAAAATCGAATACAGTTCTCTACTTCTTCTGTAGTGAATGATTAAGGATCGTAGTTTTCAAATTAAACTTTGAAAATCGAAAGGAAGAAGAGAAAAAAAGAGGGATCTCAGCGACTGTATTCTACGGCACAAAACAACCCAGAACTCTCTAGCAAGCAGCCGCGTCGAAGAGCCCACACCGGTGCAAGTTGCGTGCTTGATGTACTGTCGATGCAATGTTGACATAATTTGGACTTTATGGCGAGTACGGTGACCGCGACATATATTGAACGTTCTAGCCGGAAATGTTCAAAAAAGACTCCTAAATGAAAACGTATAGACTCTGGCGAGCACAGAGCCGCTGCTTAAGAAATAGATGGGTTCCATCTTTGTCTCATTTCGCATTTCGCTCTTCCTTTTGAATTATTCGAGAGTACATTCCAAAAGTGTTTTGATATCGTGGTTTACAATGAGTGATGCGAGTTATGTCGCTTTTGATGCTAGAAAGGTTGTTGTCGTTTCCTTCCTACTAGAAACGTAGTGAAGGCGAATTTCAGGTATTCATTACTGTTTCAGCGCAGCCGCCATGAGGACAAGGTATGAATAAAAAGATATATATTTTTATTGTGCGCATTTTCTTTCATTAGGTAATTAGTGTGTTGTAATCGGACGTGCTTATGCTTAATCAAATGTTAGCACAGCGCAGCCTTCGGTTTAACTGGTGTGCTTGTATCTGTGGGAACATAGGCTGTTCGTTAGAGCCAATTAAAAGAGAGACGTTTGGGACAATATGAGAAACAAGGCAAAAACGACAGATATATCAGCTTGTTAGCCATTATTTCTATTTGTACTCCTGACTCATATATTGCATGAATACTTTTAAAAATAGAAAAAACTTGGAAGCTAAGCATTTGAATTGTCCTCTTTCTGCTCAAAAGTGAATGCCCATGATATAATATTCTTAATATTTAATTCACTTGTTTTACTTTATTCATCTGGGCTTCCAAACAGCAAAGTCTTCTGTGGTAGTATATATCGTCCATGTTGACAATTTATATATTAAAACTGTAAAATTGAAATAGAAACACACTGAATAAAACATGCATTTCCCCTATATAAATTAAGAGATCAAACTATACAGTAATATTGAAGCTAGTTTTGTCAGCTTTCGTTTTCTTTATCATATTAACGTTGCTCGCTTTCCTACAATCCATTTTAGGGCTAGACTGGTGCGTAAACGAAATAAAAAGTGAATATTCTAGACATTGTGAGTATCAGCGACAACGTATCAGTAGAACAAGAATACATAACAAAACGTATTACATCACCTCTGATGCCATTGTGTTCATTCGATTTTTGTTATACGTTGATTCGTTTCAGAGATGTCTTTTATTTTTATCAATAACACTTATTGTAAATACTCGTGCGTCTGCAGTTTTTGAAACTCTTTACTCAGTGACTCAAACTTTAATGGATTTTAATTCTTATTTGCATTGTCTATATTCTTCAAAGCTGCCATGAACTATACTGCATTTTTATGTTTGGACTATAAATGTCAAGTAACAAAATAGTTTCCCGAGACTTTAGTTATCGTAAGAAGAAATGTAACAATACAACTTAAATATATTATCTTGAAGAAAAACCACATTTCTTCCAGCTTTACGTTTTCATTTCTTTGCTCTAAACAAAACAGAAAAAAAACTTTATTCTAGGCTACCGATGAGAAAAGTGATCAAATCAACTACAAAAAAACTCAAACAGAAAGGCTCTTGGCAAAACATAAATATAACAGTAAACAAAATATGCCGTTCAACGAAAAAACAAACGGCCGTTTTAAATCTTGAAGGAACCTTCAATCCAGGTGGAGCTATGCAACGGGCAGGTGCGCGAATACCCGGACACGGCAAACAACATAAAGAAAAAGGCATGGGAAAAGGAAACCGCGAGATATAAACCAAATACTTCACCAAAACTTCCGCACAATTTCGAGCACACGCAAAGTGGGTCATTGTTAATACGAGACTCCGATGAAGGTTAGTTCTAGCTCAAATCTACAAAAACAGCTAGGATATATTCTCTAATACAATATTATCTTAGTATTACATTTGCTGTCAACTGGCAATAACAAACATATATTCTAAAATAATATTGTTTTCAAGTTCATGAAGAAAACAATAGGAAGAATGATGAGAACAATATTATATATATATATATATAATATATATATTGTGACGAAGACGACGCCGACACTGGGCAGTGGCGTGGCTGACCATCACGTGCCACGCTCCGCGCGCACGGCCCGGCTTCCATAAAATCCTTTCTATTTCATTGAGTGGACATGTCATTGTCATTTGCTGCCGGCCGCACATCTTCGTAACATTTGGTGGAGGTGCGGTGTACATCATCATTCGTTCTTTGTCATCATCGCTCCTGACCTTGGTTGCAGCAGTCCTCCGCCGCAGCCGATTGAGCTCCGGACCATAGCCCCGCCGCACAGCCCCCGCCCCGCGTACTGCCGCAAATGCCAAGTGAGTGGGGCAGAGGTTCAGCGAATGTGAGGAACGAGGATTTTTATGAAGAGCGCCGTGAACAAAATGAACTATGTACAAAATCGAGATACAGTCGCAAGTTTAAGGTCCCCTGCCCTGTCCCAAGCCCCGTCTGTGTTGATAGTGGTCAAATTAATTCCCCAGCCCGGATCGTGACGTCGTGGGGCTGTGGCTGGCACAAAGATCGGCAATGCTGTGGAGAGAGGCCGCAAACTCAAGAACATCTTCATTCTTCGCGGCCGGCAGCAGTCATACGTCTCTTCGACCTTGTATTATGTGAGTGTATGTGTGTGCTTTCAGTTTACTCTCGTGTTTCCTTCATTCATCGGCCCGGTCGTCCTCTTTAAAGGAGGGGGTAATGTGACAAAGACGACGCCGACACTGGGCAGTGGCGTGGCTGACCAACACGTGCCACGCTCCGCGCGCACGGCCCGGCTTCCATAAAATCCTTTCTATTTCATTGAGTGGACGTGTCATTGTCGTTTACTGCCGGCCGCTCATCTTCCTAACAATATATATATATATCATGACCTACTGTGACAGAGGCATCGAGAGGCCGAAAGTAATAGTTGTCGATAAGCAGATTAGGTCCGTTGGTGACTCGAACTTCAATTCAAACGCATTCATTTAGCTCAAAGTCAGACCGTCGAAAGCACGATAAAAATTTGCGTACTGCCGTAAGCACGCTTTTCCCCAGAGTGGAAGCGAAAGTTTTCGACTCACGGTCACAACTAGAAACCCGGTAAATAGTGCTAAAATACTCTAAACTAGAGATATAACTGGCTTCCCAAGTTTCAGTGATACAAAAAAGTTCAGAACCTGAGGCCCCAACCGGTGCAAACTAGGTGTCTCAGTTCGCAATCCACGCACATTCTGATATTAGATTTGTTTACTACTAATTTTGGTACGTTATTGGTCGTCTAAGAAGAATAGTGAGTCAAACAAAATCTCCCAAAAAGGCCTAAACAAGCACCCTTCAAGCCAGACATAAGCATACGTATCGTATTTGCTACGTAGATTCTTACAGATGAAAAAGCCTACCTCCAATGTGGAAGACAAAGGTTCAGTTAGGTCCTCACACATAATAAACGGATGAAGCCTCGAGACGAACAAGACACGATTAGCAGGGAGTCGGGGCACCTAACACACAGGGCAGTCTTTGCCCGCGCCCAATACAGGCGACTGAAGACGCTTGGTATAACTGACGAGTTTTGTACCCGTCACCTGGTTGATCCAGTCCTTCCGTATTATCGATGGCACTTGGGCTCGGCACGGCAGTGGGAAGGGGATAGGCAACATTTTGGTGGTGCCCAGTGGAGGCAGGCGCGACGACCTGCCCCTTCAAGTGAGGACGAGGAGCAGAAAAAGCATTCGTTCGCGCAAACTTGACGTAGGTAGTCCGACTCGCTGTAGCCCCGGGGGAACCAATGGCACCAGGCGCGTTAAGTGTCAGCTCCGAAATTTGAAGATACAATTTCTTAAGTTCGCCGCGAATGGCAGCGTTGTCATCTCGAAGTAAGCGAACCGTGCTGACAAGTATGTCCGCTTTCCTAAATGAGCGACTTCATAAGCCCGACGAGACAGCAGGCACTCTGCCCCGTAATGGCGATGCAGTTTTCGCCGTCAGAGACAGCGCTCTTGGAAACATGGGTAGGCACAAAGGACGAGGCTGACATTTTCTGCATCACGCCTTTTCTTACAAAAAGCACACTTGTGTGTTCTCAGTCCGTCAATCATGTAAGTCGTAGTCGTCCGCTTGAATGTTAGGGCATTTGCAATAAAAACGGTTCTCGCAGATGCCACTACTGGCAAGGAATTGTTGCCGCCCAATAAACTGGGCGGACACCTTTCCGCACACGTCCTTATTACCCGTCATTCCGAGAAGGAAAATACCATGCAAGCCTACTGACGCAGCCCCTTAGACTAACCAGCACAAAACTGTGAAAAAGACGACTCTCTAAGTGACACTCCTTGAAATAGCCGTGGTGTAAATATTTATTTATATTCTAAAAAGTATTCCCTAGGGCGTCCTGTTTTTCCCGTAATTTAATTATTACCATAAACAGACCAATCATACCTCTCCATGACAGTGACCCTGAAACCTTTGCGCAAAGGCTTTGTATCCGGGTGGTACTGAATGGAAGCGCTCGCAGCGTCAAAAAGGAACAATGGTATCACATAGTTTATTTGCATACAAAACCCTCCGCTAGGCACCATCTGTACTAAGAACACCCACCCCAGGCACTGAAAAACTAAAGGCCATCCTACCCTAGGCATCGTCCGAACTAAGAGCACAACCCGTCCTATGAAGCTACTACATTTAAACGCATTTCACAGAATCATCAAACATGCAGCTACTCTTTGATGTACAGGTGAGATTTTTATCCTGATTACAACGGGCTAGCCTTTTGTTGTTATTGACTAAATTGATTACTTTTAGTTCAACACGACGATGTGATTTCAGGTGTTTATCAAGAACTATATACGTGTGCTGTGCTAAAATGTAAAAACTAGTTTGAGTAAGAAAATATTTTAATCAAATATAATAATGAAATAGAAATTTAATAATTATCATTCAGGTCACGTAGTGGTGCATCCATGACTCCGAGACTTCCGGTACGTGTTTGCAGTGTGTAAAATGAGGGGTGCGACCGCCCTACAAATGTGTTAATGAACAGACATGCCTTGCGTATATTCGCAGGGATAGTGTTGAACCTCCGGCAATGTTCAAAATACAGTGGGTTTCGTTTCTTGAAGTCTAATTTCAGTTCAAATGTATATAAACAAATCTTAGTAGCATAGTCTTAGGATTGTGAATCTTATTTTATGATCAAATGTACGCCTGGTGAACCAACTAACGGTGGTCCTACATTTGTTAACACCACTAAAACAAAGGTGTGCCTACATTACACTTGGCACTAACCTTTAAAACATTAAAATTGTAAGGTTGTTAAACGTGGAATGCGGACTGAGCAAGAACGTCTTAAAATAGTGTTTGAGACCGCAGCTTTTAGGCGCCCGTTTTGGGGTTGAGCGGCATCGCCGTCTGAGTCGGCTTCGGCGTAGCCTTGCGCGTTGCATTGTGGGACGTCAAAGTTTCCCCGGTAAATTTAGCGGGGAAACTGAATTGCTGTTCAGGTCACGTGACGTCATTTTCCCCCTCTAAATTTAGCGGGGACCCTAAATCGCTATATTTATCGGTGAATTTTTTCCGTAAATAGAGCGGAAATTTTCCCAGCTATATTTAGCGGGGAGATATTCGCTAAGTTTTACGCCAAATTTAGCGTGAAAATTGTGAACAAATTTTCCTCTAAATTTAGCGGTGGAGCTTAAAATGCTATATTTAGCAAAGGGAAACTTAACCGACTGCAATTAGTGAGAAAATGTTCCCTCTAAATTTAGCTGGAAATTGTTCGCTAAATTTGCTGTTAAATTTAGAGCGAAAATTTCTCCGCTAAATTTAGCGGCGTAATTTTCGCTAAAGGTAGCGGGAAATTTTGCGAAGGTTTCCCGCTAAATGGGACGCGAGGAGGAAAGAAAGAGAGAAGGGGAAGGAGGGAAAGAGGCATTTGGTCCCCTCCATACCCTCCCCTGCTCCACAAGAGCTGCGCTCTAATTTCGCATTACAGACAAGTGTAAACGTCTTTTACTTTTTGATAAGTGATTAAGAGTCATCATGAATATCAGTTTCGCTGTACTTCTATTTTCTGCGGCGTTTAAATCAAAATACGAACATCTATTTCCGCCGGAAAAATTTAAGATCGATAAAAAAACAGTGCAACCGAGCTTATGAGCGCCACCGGGGAGACGACTTCCCACCCACCTAACGACTTACTTTCTCCAGAGCTCACACACCACTGTGAGGCGGTGAAGAAACCCCGAAAACGCCGGTGTCTTAGTTCCGATTAATGACTCCATTGTTAATTACATCCCGAGGGAAGCTCAGTCCCAGCGAGGCCTTAATTTCGTCGCCTCCCGGTCTTAATTACGGGACTCTGGCAGGAAGGGGCCAGCACCAAGTTGAGAGTCCACAAGCTTGCCTTAGTAGTGTTATTCGAGGCTTTTGAAATCAAGCGGAATAAAATTAACCCCAAGAGGCATAAGAAAATATTAACATACTATGTAAAGGTGAGCACCGACGAGGTAAACCATTCTAGATTCAGGCGTTGCCGTAACCGCGCGCGTTGAATTATGGGACGTTTCCACGCTTGATTTAGCTGGGAAATTTTCCCGCTAAATTTAGTGGGGAAGCTTTTTCACTAAATTTAGCGAAAAAACTTCGCCGCTAAAGTTAGCAGGTAAATTTTTCTGCTGAATTCTGCTGGGAAATGTTTTCGCTAAATTTAGCGGGGAAATTGACGTCACGTATAATCAACACCAATTTCAGTTTCCTCGCTAAGTTTAGCGGCAAACGTTTCGCTAAATTTCCCCGCTAAGTTTAGCGGGAAAAGTTTTGCTAAATTTCCCCGCTAAGTTTATCAGGAAAATTTCCCCCTCTAAATTTAGCGGGGAAGTTTAGCGCAAATTTTGCGGGTAAATTTAGAAAAATTTCCCGCTAAATGGGAAGGGAGCAGGAGAGGAGGAGAGGAGGAGGGGAGGAGGGAGAAGGGACATACCCTCCCCTCCCCCTCATTAGGAACTGCGTTCTAATTCGAAATTACAAAGAACTGTAAACGTCTTTCATTTTTGTTTATGTTTGTGTTCTTTTTTATCCTCATTTTGAGAATTATAAATTATAACACACACACACAAAGGAAATATTTTTGGCCTCTCGGCATTGTCAGATATACTCCGTTTTACCTTACGATGTGCCGAAATTCACGCGACGAGAATATCCTATCCATAGTTCGTAGCTTGTGCTGTGAATTCGCATTCACCGCGTCGCTTCACCCAACTGGAAGGACATGTGACACGTTCCCGGCTATGGATTTGCTCCGGTGACTTGTTGCGCCCTTTACGGCTCATGGTAAGGTGAAACAAAGTATGGAAGTGTACGCCTCCATGACGACTTGCCCACGATAACTTGTGCCGTACATAAGCGTGAAACAGGCTATCTCCATGTTGTCGCTGCCGTTTGTTTAGTCAAAACTGAACCGCGGACGCGACCGTCGCGATTAATTAATTGACTTCGCGCCGCCACCCACAAGAAGGCGCGGCTCACATTTTATAACGCCGAACCGTTTCCAGTGGATCGGTAACGGCCACATGACATTACGGTTCTGTTTCAATATCCTATGTTTGTATTTCGGTGACAGTTTTGTTCCAGTTCATTTAAAACTACGGTTTTGCTGTTGGTTTCTATACTTGTTCGGTGTGTCAGGCTGGTTAAAAGCTACATGCTAATCGCGCATGATTCTAACAGGCGTTTTGTCGCGTCCCGCGGCACCAGCAAAGACACCGTGTCCGTATACAACTATCCTCGAAGGAGCATAAGCCAGTGACACAATCAAACCTCAAGTCCCCTCCAGTGCCATTATGCTGTTTCAAGAGCCACTTACCATGCGCTAGCGAATTGCGCCTTCAGCCTGTAGGTCTAAATGAAAATCGACACAGCTCGCATGAGAACCTTGACCATTCCATTCCCACTCCATTCTGGGCAACATTCATATAATCTCATTCCTATTCCAGTCGCCCCAGCACTGCCAAAATTAATACCCGTTCCGTTAAGGGTCGCAAAAGAGCGGGATGATTCCGGAATCATTTGACCACCGGAGTGGCAACTCTGCAGCTCTGCTGCGAACCAACCACTTCTCGATGCCTCGGAGGAACAAAGCGGGGACGCGTCCGACGTCGCCCGAAAGCGAAGAAGCGACAACTTTTCTCGCTTTAAAGGAATACTACAACGACGTTTCGGCGCTTACAGTTTGGGCTGTACCCGTTCAAAGGAGCAGCATCACATCGGACACACCAGTATATTGTTAAAAAAGACACGACAGGGAAGTATAAAAAAATTAAACCATTAGCAAAGAACACCTGGTGGATGTCGCTAAAGCCTCGTTTGTAATGCCCGCCTAGGAATCTCGACAGGTAGTGGTGATAATTGTCTCGCCAAGAGCTCTACATACTCTGAACCTTACGTCATCCCGACAGCTCAACGACCAGCACACGAGAAGAAGGGAGGGAGGAGCTCCCAACTCAATGGGACTCTAATATGTGTTTGTCTCAGACGTCGCTATTCTCCCTCTACAAAATTATAGAGGATTAACCCTTCATTCAAAATTCACACAAAAGCAAATTTTGCGGTTAACTGCGGTGGCCTAATCGGTGGCCGGCCAGGGCATTCTGACGACGTGAGCCTCGCGGCAGCTTTGATCATCCCGAGACCAACTACGTCACGATTGTGCCGGATGTGACGTACTCTCTGCTGGCTCCTCACCGAGCGCTCGCCAGAGTGAATCGTTTATAACAAAAAAAAAGAAAACAGCCAACAGGTTCAAGATACTAACGTGCGATTGCCAATTACGGATATTGTAGGTCATATTTAGCCTATTTGTATACACGACGGGCATATTTCAAATTTCGTTGAAGTATCCCTTGTAGGGTTGGGTTCTACCCTTTCCTTTACTTGAACCTCGAAGCAGTGCGTGGGTTGCGGTAACGGATTAGACGGCCCAGACCTTCTTCAATTGATCTCACTATGATGCTCCCCTCCCCAGAGTCATTTCCTCTTGTACCAACGTCGTCTCTCGGTTTTTACAACGACACCTGTTAGTAGGAACCTCCCCGAAAAAAATTGCATGGGGAATCCGCGAAAACTCCCCTTGTCGCAATGAATCGTATGATCTCTACCAGGCGCCGCATAGTTTTAATAAGAGAAAAAAATGTATTCTCCTTGAGTCGGAAGAGAACCAGCGAACTACAGACGACCCAAGTTAGCCACTCTGGCAACTGAGCTATCGACGAGCCAGACATCACTCAAATAAAGCTATATCACCTAGAAGACAAGGCATGTGCATTAAGTTATCGTTCTTAGATTCCTGGCACGCCCCGTTCGGCAAACAGCCCGATGGTCAAAGAAAGTCGCCACAAAAGCGGCAGATGCGTCCGTCTTGGCGTCGCAGCATGCTGACGTCGCGATTGTTGCAAGACGCTGCAATGCGGACTATCTGGCGGTGATGCTGAGTTAAGCTAGGACTGCGCTTCGTCGATCCACTAGTCGGTAATGAATGTAAAGAAAACACAACGCTGCCGCAAACATTACAACGAGCGTAAGACGCACAACCACAAGAAATGTGACAATGTAAACACCCAGCGATAAGTAAACTTATAAAAATAGTAAGTGAAATAAAACTGAAATGTCCAATCAGAGAAATAAGAGCAAAAGGACCACTCTCATCCACGCCGCGGGGCTTAAAGAAAATCCGCTTAACAGATTCTATTATGTAGCGATAAATTAATCCCAAAAGCTAGCTGGACCCAGGCCTGCAGGAAAGAAAGCAGCCGTGTCAATGTCGACACCGCCTGCCCGGTCAAACCCGCGGCCAGTCTAATGACGTTCTGAAGCGTCGTTCACAGCTTCGGCCTCTTTGGTCGCAGAATGTCAGCGCTCTGTCCCGGTCGACTCAGCGCGCGAGCTTCGCTCGGGGCCAAGAGAATGCCAACCGGGTGGTTGCCCCTGTCCGTTCGGACTGGGCTAATTAGAAAAGTTCGGCCGCGCCCTTCGCTCGACCTGGTTGGTGCACCTTTAAGCGCAGATAAATGGACGGGTGCCCAGGCGGCAGGCGTCTCGCACCGTGAACAATTCCTGCAACCGCGCTCTGCCGCGTTTGTCGCGCAAATCGCTTAACGTTTGCCGATTTCGACACAGGGTGCGCTTTACATTAAACGAGGCGTTGCGATGCCTATCGTTCTTTAAATTTGTGTTCTTTCAGCCCCATTTTTTTTTACAGAGGTACAATGAGAAAGAGCGGGAGAAAAAAGAAAGATGGCGGTATCAAGGTAGAATATGGTAGCATTAAAGCACAATACTCGCCAGTGATATAAATTAAAATTAATAAAAGGAAGACACTTATTACACAAGTACATCAGCCAGAGCCAAGTTACATTTTGCAACGTTGTAAGATGAACGAAAATAAACATTACTTCTGGTCTGCTTATTTTTCTGTATTTTGCTCTTTTTTTGTGACTCTATTCTATTATTGCATGCAATACCTCCCCCCCCCCCCGCCTTCTTCCCCCTGCATGTAAGGCTCTACCCGGGCCTGTAAGATAAAAAAATGAATAAATAAACAAAAATAATATTAAAATGTAATATATAACAGCAAAGAATCGTAAGCAAGTGGAAAGAATTGCTAGACAAGTAAAATGAAAAAGCTTAACATGTTATTCTTGTTATTTAATAAAAAAATACCATAACTAAAACAGGGGCCTGCATGAAAAACAGGCCAACTAATCTTCGGTTGCAACCGGCTGCGTCCGCTGTAAACATTTTTGTTTCATTTTTACATTTAATTTTTGTTTATTCAAACTTTTTCTCACTCACTGTAGCGAAAATGGCAAGTAATGTTCGCTTTTTCGAAGGTCAGGTAGTAGCAAAAGCAAAGTGCGCAAGGTCACAGCTTTAAAGGAACTCATTCTTAGTAGAGGGTCAATTAGTAAAGTACTTTGATTAGCGTCCAAAATTAGAACACCGCAGTACTCACCTTTCCAGTATTCTAAAACCCTAGTGTGGATGCCTGGTGTTGGCCCAAGGCGCAAAGGTAAGGGAATGGACACATTACCAGCACGAAGCTACGAATAAATATAATGCGCTAAAAATGGATATAATGGACGTGTGCTCACTTCGTTACTGTGGCACATGCATACGAAGAACTCAATCGGATCTCGTCGAAACTCACACTCAAAGGCACGTCTAGTTTTATCTCGCGACTAAAGCGCCGCCATCCTCCCTAGCGGCATGATGGAATGTGCTCGTGAACGGAGACATGACACCCTTGTAAGAGCTGACGACTCTAAGAAAAACAATAAAAAAAGAGATAAACAAACAAAATTATTGCATCTTTCCGTGGTGAATGATGTTGATTGGGGCGAAGCTCTGGTGGTGCTTGTCTGCGTAGACGCTCAGCCGCAGCATGCCGAGCCTTTCGTCCGTTCTCATCCATGTCAGAAAGAGAATGCGTGGTATGGAACGTGGTTATATACGCATTTGAGCATTTGACCGCTGCGTCGTCTCGTCTATAAACGTTGAGCCAATGCATGCAAAGTTTAACGCGATTATATACGCATTTGACCGCAGCGCCGTCTCCTGTAGAGACGTTGAGCGGCTTCATGCAACGTTTCATCCATGACATTTCCAGCTCTTGGGATACTACCACATCTCAGAGCCCCCTACACGTCCTGCAGTCGTGGTCGAGTGGTCAAGGCGATAGAGTAAAAATCTATTGGGGTCTCCCCGCACAGGTTCGAATCCTGTCGACTGCTCCAACATATTTTGTATCCTTTTTCCATCATATTTTTTACACGAGCACGTGAGCATGTGAGCTCACGAGCAGGAGCACGGGCACCGGACGCCGGACGGACGGACATGGCTAGCCCCTTAGGAGCTTCGCCCGAAAAAATTGAATAAAATAAATTTAACGAACCAGTAAAACACCACATAACATGAGAAATTACGGGAAATCTTCATAGAGAAATACATTCGCGCGCAGTCGGACAAATTTAATTATGTTGATTATTCTCAACGTACAATATAGTTCCGTGTTTCTCAACGTTGATTATTCTCAACGTACTATAGGGTTCCGTGTTTTCTGGTTTTATTTTTATACAAAATTGTATGTGTTTTTAGGTTGTTTTTTTTTTCGGACAGATTCGGTGTTTTTTTATGTAAATTTCAAGGGTCATAAAAATAATCGGCGTTTATCCAGACTTGTGTTTCAGAAAATATAGACACGGGAATGGGATGACCCAACCTTCAGAGAACATCGGCTATGATCTGAATATTTAGAGGACGTATTTGTGGCGTTAATAAATAAAAACGGGAAAAGGGATCTGGTTTCGATGAATGCAACAGCCTCAAGGACCGTTCAGTAGGGGTTCTACTTGGGGTTAACATAAAATGAAACCATCAACACACATTTTCATCCCGCGTAGCTTTGACGTTTCTTAGTGAAGGGCAGCTCCAAATCGGGGTTTTTCGGTTTTCACCAAATTTGGTCAAGACCGTCTCGTGGGTTTATTTTCGGGGTTTATTAGTATTTACCGAAAACACAGAACACTGAATATAATGCACATATGAGCTGCTGGTATCTAAAACCTAGGTTCCGAAAATAGGTGAAGCACTATTTTAAGAACCTCCATTCCTAGGGTATATTTTGAATCCCTGGCAGATAAGTTAACGGCATGAACACCTACTATTGATTATTCCCCGGTTTCTTTGAGAAGTGCGGTAATTCTCTTGTACTCACAATACAATCAATATTCTTGCTTTGGAACACACGGAAGGCTACAATTCAGAACTTTGAAATGTAGCAAATTGCTTTCGTAAAAGTTAGAAAACAACTGCACGTGGTCTGCAGTTCAAGTAACAATTCTTAAATCTTTCTTGAGGTCACTAAACTCAGTGCAAGCAAAAATCGCAGGCCATACCCTAAACATAATCAAAGCGGATCAACAGCGACTCACAACCTTGCTACTCAAAACTGCATATCATAGTAAACACTGCCACGCCTGGCAGCCTCCAACAGGCGTGAACTAGAACACGTAACACTTTTGAACCGCCCGCGCAGAAATGCTGCATTGAGCGCTTAACTTCCACACCCGCGCTTTTGAAAGCTAGCCAGAGCAACAGGGACGTCGTGCACCCATAAACGTTCCACAATGGGATGCGCTCCAAACGGCGCGGCTTATCGCTACTCGTGAACAATAAATGGTCGGCCATAAAAGTTCGATGTCAATGACACTCGAGATGCAGGTCACCGGGGGGCCATAAATTTAGCACACTTCAGCGGCCTCATAACGTTCATGCGCATGGGCAGCGCAAACAATAATAACAGATCATAAAAAAATCAAAATGGTGGCCAATGCTGGCTGCCCCATTTTTTTGCCACTTCAGGCAAGTATTGCACTTTTTTAATACTGAGCAAAATATAAGCCCGAGCAGCAGTAACCGACAAGTGTACATAGAACTTTGTCAACGTAGGTTTGTTTGCGTGCTCAATTTGGAATATCATTAGTGGCTAAGTAAGGCTGATGGACACTGCGGTCGGGGGCTTTGACGTCAGACTAAATTCTGTTTTATTGTTTCTAAAAGGGTGATAGTTTTCTAACACGGTTGGGTCATTTAAAACAAACCTGTATCTACCAAAAATACAACTAACAATTAGAACATAAATTCATACATAGAGCGGTGCAGCTGTGCGAGAAGCAATGCAGAGTAGAGGAGAACGAACGGAGAAGCAGTTAAGGAAAGAACAACACAGGGTACTCGTCAAAATAATTTGACGTTCACCGAAAGCTCAAAAAAAAGTAACTGCTGCGTACTTTGTACTGAGGCTACACTGCGCTGGTACTGCATTTAGGACTGTACCACAACGTAAATCGTCAGATGCAGATTGTCTCTTCTCCTCAACCCATCCCTCGGGCTAGGGACGGTCGTCGTTGATTTTAAATCCCAGCACAAACTTCGCTTGCGGAATAGGGCCAATAAAACGTCTTCTTACTAACTGCACCTTCAGGATTACAAGCTCGCTGCGTGCCCAAGAATGATAGTATTTAGCCCTCATGGTCACAAAAGCACCAATAAAATCTCGGCGGTAAGGTTCCTATACGAAAAGTACGTATGGTGAGGTGTATATAGCAAAATACCTGAGGCATCACACGACCGTTGCAGTTCGGGTGTTAGAAGAAAAATAGAGGCGTATACCAAGAAATGGGTTGTAATATCTTGAGTTTCTAATACAATGAGCCCTGTAAGGGATTTACTTGTCATTGCGGCTAAGACATGGTGCTCACTTCCAAGCGTCTCTCTACAATGTGTTTTTAGTCTTTACAGATTTGTTTTAAAACTACATAAACTTTACACTAATGCGGTTTTGCGCGTAGGTTATACGGCCAGGGGACATATATCAGGGGGCTTATTGTCACCCAAAGTCACATAATTTTCATAAAATTTGTTAATTAACTTTTTTATGTTAAAAATAACCATATGCTTTCAACGAAGAACATACAAAACACCATCGAAAACGAGTAAATAAGTAAACTTGACAAATGCTAGGAGTGCGTGGGAAGCGCTCCTAACATTTCGCTAAATTTCCCTCTCGTACAACCGGCGCAAGGCTATGGATGCGAAAACGCGACCATGCTGTTTTTCCGTCTCTTATCATTCGGCTCTTGGCAGCGCCGGCCTTCGCCTGTAACCTTGAGTGCACCGCCGAGCTTTACACTTGCCCCAAAGCATTCTCGTGTGCATATTTAGTGGTTTTCGATGACGCTCAACAAGATTTTAGCTGGAACCATAAGTTTATTATACTGATTACAAAGTTAATATCTTAGTTTTAGATAATTATTCTGCTTATTGTGACAATTAACCTTTTATATTTTGTACTCCTGGCCGTATGACTCCCCTGCAGATACCGCATAAAAATAGCCATCGAGGTTTTTTTTTATTATTATTTGTTTTACAAATTTGTAAAGTTTACAAAAACACCCTGGTTTCTAAAGCACTCTGTCTGCTGGTCACTTCACTGGTTCATTGAAGCATCAAAGGAGACACAATACACTCTGTGGAGGCTTCTTATTGCATCTAAAATAATGCAAGAAAAACTTGACGTTGGTACCAAGACGTTTTAATTATTTTTAACGCCAGCGCGTCTGCATAAAGAGAATGTTTTAATAAATTGTTTTTTTATAATATTAAACGGTGTATGGAAAAACAATATTTCACCACTTTTAATAAAAAGTGGTTAAAATTATTACACAAATAAACTCTCAGGCGTTATAGAAAGAATATCAATCTGCACTTGGTCGTAACTAAAGTATGACCTGAAGAAAAAAGAGAAGTATTTAAAACTTCAACTAACACAAACCGAGAACATAATAAAACAAAAGAAATAAACGAAAAATACCCTCTTGTATTTTAACAATTTCTCAACAGAACCAACTGAGAAGCATCAAATTTAGACCAAGTATCATAATGACTGCAAGAATGAGAATGTGAAGGAGTCGGAAAAGCGAGAAAACCAATCACCTTCAGGCGAGAACTACAACACTGCTGTAATTAAATTTCTGCCAAAAAATTGTTATTCAGCTTTTTTTTTATTCCTTGTTAGGCTTTTGCAGCCGTTAATCCTTGGCTATTGCAATGTTCTCCCAGGGCTTGAGCGCGAGGGTAAAGAAAGCGAGCAAACGAATAGGAGAAAAACGCGATAATGGAGATTGCTGGAACGGATTACGAGCCGTATTTACATGAATGCGACTTAGTCGCATCGACAACAGCTGTCGCATTCAATGCGGTCATGCATATAGCATAATGCGCTAGGGAAGCGCATTTCGCTCAAGTCGCTAGAGTATGGTGGATCGACACGGTGAATGCGCATTCACACAGCGAATGTAAACGGAGGTCGCATCGCATTTCGGAACGCGAATCATTATGGAAAGGCGCTCGCTGCGGGAGATATCGAACAGCTGAAAACATGGCGGCGGCCAATCTCATCGGCGGCGGCGGAGAGCGGTCCCTTTGGTCACCCGAAGCTTTCTCCCGACAAGAAACGCGAGCTTTTATGGCCATCATAAGAGAGCGGAATACAGCTGAGCTGCCTCGGTGAGGGCGGCCCCCGTCCAGACCTTGCGAATCACGACTTTGGCGTCGGAGGGAGCGCCTAGAGGCTCCGGCGCAAGCACGAATGATGCCGAGAGCTCCGAGCACTGATTCCTCAGAACGAGCAGCTCCTCAGTGGCGTTCCTTGCTTTGCCGGAGTCTCTCGGCCTCGGGGTACGCTCGTCGTTGGAGCGGTCTGGCGAGGCGTAGCCCGGCGGCGTCCTCCGAGAGGTTGGAAATGATCTCGCTCGCCAGGGCGTGCACGCCCACGTCGATTCTAGGCCCGACCCGGCCCGGAGTTTATAGTGCTTGGTTTATGATGTTTTTTTGCGTCTCGTAACTTATTGCAAATCATCAAAGGCAGCGGGTACGATCTTTACGCTCGTCAAAAGCTCCCCCGAGCGCGCAGAGCGCAAATATGGGGTCTCATGTGGTACGGTTGGTGCCGAAAACTCAGCGGCAACTTCCAAATTTGACACGGCATTGCGCCACCTTAGCGTATGTCTTTATGCGCATCCATGTGAACATTGATGCGTAGGCTTTATTCCAAAGACGACTGGAGGCGAGGCGCTTTAACTGCATTGATGAAAATGCGGCGACGGACGCTATATCTGAGCCCCCACGTCTGCCGCTTGGGGCGGCGCTATCCTCAAAAGCACCATCCCACCGGCCGGCGCTCGCTTGCGGCTGCCCCCCCCCCTCTCTCATGCCCGCTTTTTTTGCCGCTATTCAGGTTTTTTGAGCCGTTGTTCCGGTGGTTGTATTTCCCTACCGAAGGAAATTGTGTTTCACGCGCAGCAGCGATTATCAGCCACGAATGATGGCTTCCTCGATGCGCCCACAAAAATTGAAAGTTGTTTTTAGAGCGCAGCTCTTAGGCGCCCGTTTCCGGCTTGAGCGGCGTCGGCGTCGCCGTCACCGTCGCCGTCGGCGCCGGCGTAACCGCGCGGTGCATGATGAGTCAATTTCCCCGCTAAATTTAGCAAAAACATTTCCCCGCTAAATTTAGCGGAAAAATTTCCCCGCTAAACTTAGCGCAAAAATTCCTCGCTAGATTTAGCGGAAACATTTCCCCGCTAAATTTAGCGGCAAAATTTCCCCGCCAAATCCAGCGGGAAAATTTTCCCGCTAAATATAGCTGAGAATTTTTTCCGCTAAATTTAGCGAAAAATTTTTTCCCTAAATGGTAGGCGAGCAGGGAAGGAGGAGGGGCATAGCCCCATGTCCCTACCTTCCCCTCCTCCTCCTCAAAGCTGCGCTCTAATTTGGCGTTACAAGGAGTTGTAAACGGCTTTCATTTTTTTCTACAAATGTATTGCTTTCCTCACCGTCGCTATACACAAATGTCAGTGATGAGCAAATGGTGGTTGGCCGCACACACACACACACCAACAGGACACGAAACCAGCAGATTTTATCAAGAGAAAAAGGATGAGTGCTCCGTTCCACGCGACACAGTCATATCGTCTAATAAATAATTCTAGAACATGCATTGTTTTGCTTTGACACGTGAAGTGTTTGACATCATTATTTTATTCACGAACTTTTAAAACGGGCTCTAAGCTTTACTTCATATCGCCCGAAACACATATTATTTCTCAACTTCCCAATTCACATATTTCGATTCTGCTAGCGATTTTCAGTTGAGACTTCAGGCACTGCAGCTTTTGTTTGCTTCATCTGCAGCCCGAGGGACTAAGCAACGTAGCGAATGAAAATCGCTGTAAGAATCGAACCACATGAATCAGGGATTAGAAAACGCATTTTGAAACAATCTGTTCGTGAAACTTTGCGTTACTATTGAAATCGACACTCCGATCAAACGAACCGCCGAGTCAAGCAACGAAAGAAAACAAAACGGCCTACCTGTTGGCCACCGGGAAGGAAAAGAAAACTATGCCCAACCTTGTCTATGCCGATCACAACTATAAATTTCGTTCATAACTTCAAAGGCAGCAACAGTGTCGCACGTAAGTTCCGAGTACGAAGTGCGCCGCTTCGACTCTACAAATTATTAGCATGTTCCCATACACTTTAACAATGCAGGTGCGTCCCGCGATGACCGTTGTAGCGGAGCTGGGAGGAGCACTGTGCAGTAGCCGTTCATTCTCATCCAGACTGCATCGATTTTAACGCCTTGCTTTGAGGTGGTGGAAACAAGAACCGTTCGCTTGAGTGCAGAAAGAGCGCTACATTGGAACGGATGCTAATGGATGTCTTCTTAGACGCCACCTGCTTCGTTACCCTGGCCTCGTTCCCAGCTTGACATCCTTAGTCATTGGTAGGCAAAAAACATAAACATAAACGTGTATGTCCTCAGCTTGAGGGAGATCAGTGTCACAGTAACACGATGCCTTGTCTCCCGAGGGAAGTTCGATGTTTCCAGGGGATCTCTGCGGTGGGAGACTCCTGGCAATATATAATCCAAGGCTCTCTTCTGGCACAAGTGGCCAGGATAAGGCGAGGAATAAGTGGGATCTCGATCCCTCTGATCTGATCATTAGTAGGCAGTTAATCGTCGTCCTCTGACTAAATGTGAACACCGCAAGAAGGAACATGTCACATAAGGTGCAACGTTTACGTATTAGGCGAGTAAACCCCATGGCTGTACACGGCAGGAGATTTACTTGCGACATCGAGTCCTCGTCGATGTTTATTCGATTTAGAAGACGCCAAATGAAATGATGAACAGAAAGCGGATGGCGCTTGACTGCCACAAGAATAAAAAATGTATCAGTTTTGCATACAAAGCCGGTTGTGTATAAAACCAAGAAACAGTTTACGAGGAACAAAATGTTTCAGAAGTGATTTCAAGAGCGGGTGTTTTAAAGTGTGTTAATTTTTTTGCATGTTTTTAGTGAATTGTTTTGTTTTGCATTAGGCGACATGTATACACAAATGACAACCACTCCGCTGCCAGACACGAATCCTAATTGTGCCAAATAAAGGGAATATTTGTAAAGTTATATTAGTACATTTTAGGTCATGAATTTGGTGAATATAAAATTAGATATCTAACCGGACTTTCGCCGCAGTCAGTAACGATTTAATGATAGCGTTAACATTATCGACCGCGGCAGACATTCGGCTAAAAGGGCCACTTTTATTGATTTTGGGGGTCCGTGAGACACCACTGTATAGTATCAAAAGTGCAGCGGTTTCAGGAACTCGTAGTCATTTATACAAGATAAAAAAGGCTCTCTGGAGTCCTAAAGGCCGTAACGTCATAAAGGTATTACCACCCGTGAGTAACCTATGGGGCGGTGCCTAATACGATCGTTTTATTTTGAAGGAGTGTATTCCCTCTAATAATATGAGGTTTTGGGGGACTTGTTGCTGCATAGACTAAACAAAGGCAACGTAAAATGCCCCCTAGATATGAGTCAACGCGCGAATAAAACATTTTGTTCACATATGATTAGAACAACCTGTGTTAAAAGTAAAAGTGTTTGATAATTTCAGCCCGATTGTAAACTGAAATGCACCACTTTGAACATTCTAATATTGTCCAAGCTACATCCAATGATGGCGCGGAAAACTAACTTGTACTATCAAAACACCAGACGTCTCAGAACACAAAAGTGAGGAATTTTCCGGTACTACACTTTCCTGTGACCATGACATCGTTTGTCTGACGGAAACGTGGCTAAATGAATCTTTCACTAGCAGTTCTTATTTTCCAAGTCAATTCTCAGTATTTAGAACAGACAAAATTTCCTAGCAGCACACCTCCCTGGCACAAACTCTGAGCCAGTTTGGCGCAAGCTTGTACCAGGCTTGAGCCGAGCTGGCTCTTGCTCGTGCCAGTCTGGCCCAAGCCTGCGCCAATGAAGTGTGCTACTTGGGAAACTACACTAAATTTGTTAAATACGGTGGCGGTGTTCTAATAGCGTGCAAGTCTGATTTTCATCCGATTAGGCCTACAGGCCTTGAGACTTATAGGGAATGTGTCTGAGATGGAAATACCGGCATCGGATCGCTTAAACTACCTTGTTGGCTGTTATTATTTTCCGCCGAACTCCGACGTTTGTGTTTTCGTAGAGTCATTTTGCATACCTAGAGAACCGAATTGATTTTTCGAAGTACGAAGTACACGTTTACGGCGATGTTAACCTCCTAGAGGTCGACTGGTTAACCGGCTCTGCCCGGAGTGACTGCGCCGTAGTACGAGATAAAGTACAGTGCCAGGCCAATTTTATCTATTTTAACGGGTTGCATCAGCACAATACGATAAGCAACTGTACTGGAAATGTTTTAGATTTGATCATATCGAATGTACCCGTCTTTGAGGTGAAACAGACACACGAGGCGCTTGTCCCAGTCGATTATTTTCACCCTCCGTTTACACTATGTTTCTTTTAGATGCGGAGCATCTCTTGCTCGGGTCTATGTCCCACGGCGTCGGCGTCGTAGTCCGCACTCACACTACGCATGCGCAACTCTCCTCCTTCCCTCTCTCCAACAGCTGCGCGTTACTCTCTCCACTCTCTCTCTCTACCAGCTGCGTGCACTTCGCGTGCGTTCGCTTCTACTCACACCGCGCGCGCATGCGCAATCTCTCCTCTAGTCTCCCTCTCCTTCAAGTGTGAATATAAGCAGCGGTAGCGCGCTGCGCGTTCAGTTCAGCGCTGTTGACTCCACTTCACTCCGTTCTTCCGATGAAGTGTGATGGAAGCAACAGTCCCCGTCAGTTAGTGGGTTGGCGCAAGCAAGCGTCAGCACCACCCCGCAAACTAACAGCAACGCTACGTCCACTGAAGACAAAGCTGCGCAGCGAAGGGCACGCGACGCTGAGCGCAAACGCTTGAAGCGAACGGCAGACCCTGAACTACGGCAACGAGAAGCGGCGTCCATTACGCAAGTTAACAACGTAATAACACGCAAGTTTACAACGTTACTAACAACGTTACCAACACCGTTAATAACACCGTTAATAACGATCCGCGATGCTCCGCATCACCCCATGGTTCCCCTCGGGAAGGTGGTGTAATTTTTTATAATTTCAAATACTACGTGAGTAGTCACTACCCAAGTTATCTCCGATCAAACGAACCGCCGATAATCGCCGCTATACGCGTGGCGATTATCTTGGCCTACACAATCGTCTTCGTGGCTATGATTGGTCTTGCCCTCTTTCACCTTACGGACGTTAATTCTTGTGTCGAATTGGTAACATCAACTGTCCAGCGGGCTATAGAAGAATTCATACCTAAACAGTGTCCAAGGAAATCAAAATTTCCTAAGTGGTTTTCATCTGTCATGAAATAATATATGTATAAAAATCAGCATTACCACAAACTCTATAAAAAGTCAAATTGTGAATATTGGTATCAGAGGTTTTCAGTCTGCAGAGCAATAGTTAAGAAGCTTTACCCTCGAGATGAAGCTCGTTATCACAGCTGTTTGGAAAACAATTTTATAAAAGAACCAAGTTGCTTTTGGAATTATGCTCGGGCCCAAAGTGAGGATAGTGTCAGCGCTTCTGTGTTAAAAATTGACGATAAGATTTTATACAAGCCACAAGAAGTGAGCCAAGCATTTGCTAATCACTTTAGCTCTTACTTTTCGGAACGTTAGAGTATGCCTAATGATTTCGAATTTGAGGGTTTTGCTGACTCCTTAGCGTACCACAGTGTAACCGAGGATGAGGTGGTGTGCTCGATACGGAAGCTCAAACCAAAACTTTCAACTGGCTGTGATGACATTTCTAATTTTATTATCAAAGGATGTGCTGAAATATTTATACCTATCCTGACACATATATTTAATCTGTCTTTACAGTATGGGGTTTATCCTTCGCGGTGGAAAGTTTCAGTCGTAATACCAGTCTTCAAGTCAGGAAATCCTTGTGATGTCAATAATTTCCGCCCTGTTTCTCTTCTTTGTGGCGTCTCAAGGTTTTTAAGATGGTGGTGTATGAACGCTTGTACTCATATTTTAAACAAAAATTTTCACCTTTGCAACACGGATTCCTCAGGGGCAGATCAGTGGAGACGAACTTAGCTACTTTCCTCGGTCATAGTGGTCCTGCAGTATGCAACCGTGGTCAGGTGGACACAGTCTACTTTGACATGACCAAGGCTTTCGATAAGGTTGACCACCAGATACTCTTGTTGAAATTAAAAGAATACGGACTATGCACCTTGTATTGCGCATGGTTTGAAAGTTACCTTTCAAATCGCCAAAATTATGTTATATTTTTTAGTTATGTGTCGGAGACATTTGCATCTTTATCTGGCGTACCACAAGGTTCTAACATTGGGCCACTCCTGTGTTTGATATTTGTTAACGATCTACCATCTTCCATCAGAAACTCGAAAGTGCTAATGTTCGCCGATGACTTTAAACTTTTCCGTGTGGTTGACAATGTGAATGACTGTATTCAGATACAAAATGACATCCACTCCGTTGAACATTGGTGCTTAAAAATCGACATCAACTGAATCCAAAAAAGAGTGTAGTAATGTCCCTTACCAGGAAGAAGCGGAGCATAGTCTTCGACTACACTATATTTGAAGAGCAAGTGCTGCGGGTTGTCTATGTACGGGATTTTGGTGTCTTTGTGGACCCGAGATTGGATTTTCACCTCCACGTCTCTCGCATTGTTGGTCAAAGACTTCGCTAACTGGGTGTAATTTCGCGGCTGACAAAAAAATCGCTTCGCTCTGAGTGTCTTTTATGTCTGTATTGTGCATTGGTTAGATCACGCCTAAAGTTCGTGTCTGTGGTCTGGAACTTTGTAACGATGCTACATAGTAATCTTATTGAAAACGTTCAGCATAAGTTTATACGAATTTTATACGATCGATATATTGGCCGCCGCCATTTCTAGAATTACCATTCCCTGCTCACTGACCTCGGTCTAGTGCCTCTGCACGATAGACGAACTGCAAGAGACATGCCTTTCCTGCGTCAAATTGTGCATGGTTCTCTTGATTGTGCCAAGCTGCTGATGTCGCTGAGGTTCCGGGTACCGTCAGGGTGGACATCAAAATGCAGAGATACGTTTTATCCTGATGTGCGGGCAACTTGCCTTCTGACGTGTTTGCAACAGACTTATATTGCCTTATTTGTTGAAACAGACATTTTCGCCTGATTGTGTTTTTATCCCATACTTTTATGGATCTGTGTACACGATAGTGCACTGCTGCTCATTCCACTTGGCTGTTTGCAGGCACGCAAATAAACTCCATCTATATACATCTATCAATCATCTATCCATCGCGAACTCGCAGACACGAACAAGATGTATAATCTGCGCAGTGAAAGACTTGAAGACGTAAAAATACCAACCTACATACTCGAATTTGAAGGTAGTTGCGTATTACTGCGTCACGATAGCGCAAACACAAAATGAAAGCCGAACTAGAGCGCAGCTCTTGAGAGGAGAGAAGGGGTATTGAGGGGAGGGTAAACTCTTCCTCCCTCCTCCTCAACTCCTCATCCTACCAAATACTCCTCCTCCTCCTCCCCTTCCTCTCCCCCTCCTCCTTTATCCTCCCCTCCTCCCTCCCCTCTTCCTCCTCCTTCCTCCTCCTCCTCTGCCCTCTCCCTCCTCCTCCCCCTCCTTCCCCTACTCCTCCCGCCCCTCCCGCCCACTCATCCCCTTCCCCCCTCCACCTGCTCCTCCCTCCCTTTCCTCCCTCCCCTCTTCCTCCTTCTCCTCCTTTTCCGCGCGGTGCATTATGGGATATTTCCCATGATGCACCGCGCGGTTACGCCGACGGTGACGGCGACGCCGCTGAAGCCGGAAACGGGCGCCTAAGAGCTGTGCTCTAAAAAAATTAAGAAGGTACTGTGACGCCTTTTTTGCAGCAGCTTGATTGTCGCGCTCGCCTCGTAGGGTGGTCTACGATCTCGACTTAATGGGAAACAGAGCACACTGCAAATATTGCTCTGGTAAATTCAAGCAGGAAACCACTAGCACAAAGACAACGCCCACCAGGCCATGGCGTCGTCCATGCTGTCCCAGCAACTTATTATCCAGTTGAAATACAATCCCCTTCTTTCCTCCGCGTCCTAAAAATATATACACGAAAACCGGCACTACGACAAATTTTGCGAAATAAAGCCAAGGGCCGGAAAATAATTAGCCTAAAGCTTTCGTTGTCTGTTTTTAGCAAATATTTCGTCACGATCGACACATTCGTCACAGTCAGAACCCATTACAGGTTACATTATTTTGTCACTTCCCCTATAAAATGTGCACGGGAATCAGGAGCATGCATGAGTCAACGCAGCCGTCTCTTAGCGGAGATCGCGTGAGCGGCTCCCATCACGCTAATGATCGCGTGTTCGAATTTGTGACACGCTGGGCTCAAACACAGACACGTCACACCGGCCCACTACCCCCGACATCCTGTCCTTCTCTTCCTCCTGTTACCACCCTCTCTCATACAGGGGAGTGCATAGGACAGCTAAGAGCAGGGAACGGGAGTGACACATCTGCAAAATGCATGACCGGGACCCGTCCACCTCTCTATCTCTCTCTCTTTCTCTCTTTATCGCCCTCTTCTCTTTCCCCTTCACCGCATCGTCACTTTGTTTGCTTTGGGGAGAAGTCTGAACGTAGCATGGAATACAAATATTTTCCGGCGCCACGTTTATGGAACCTTTTTTTTTTTCATATGCGTGCCGCGTCTGCGCCCACTGCTTTCTACCGAATTGAAGCCAGCGTGAAGGAAGGGGAGAAAGCGGGATGAGAAGCCAACGAGGAAACATGAGTCTATCGCGAGAGTGACACGTCCATCATCCGTGGACCGGCGCTTGTTGGCCGGGGGTTGACGGTGGGTACATGTGACGAATGCCGTATGGACACTGAGGAGTTCTCTTAGATGCGTTGTGTACACACTGAGCGTGACAGTATTATTGCGTTCCCTGGTATATTTTCGTATATCAAACGGCCATAAAGGTTTTGTAATGTTCGCAGGACGGACACAATTAATCGAGGACCAGCAAACTCTACAAAGTAACCGTTGAAGTTGGAAGATATCGGTATATATATATATATGTAAAGGGTGTTTTGTTATTCATTCAGATTTGTTTAAAAAAGCCGTGAAAGCTACACTTATGCGGTTTGTGCAGGTGAGTTATACAGACAGGGGAACATAGTATAGGGAGATAGTCGCAACTATTAGTCGGCTAAATAAGTAAAATGTGTTAATAAACTTTTTAATTAGTGCAAATAGACATATAGTTTCAATTAGAAACTTGCTGAGCATCATCGAAAACCACTAAATCAGCTCTTTTTAGAAGGATATAACGCCGGGGCAGCATTTTACGGCGTTCTGTAAAACGCTCCATTTGGACGCGTTTCTAGATTTCGGTTTCTTATCGGAGCGCATCTTTGTGCCCGCGGTCCTGCTCCCCGGTGGTCGCGGCGCGAAGCCACCCCCTCGCCTCCCTCGTAGAATGGAGGGAAGTAGGGCGCACGTGTGTTGCGCGTCTCAGCCACTGGGGAGCAGGACCGCGGGCGCGTAGATGCGCTCCGATAAGAAACCGAAATCTAGAAACTCGTCCAAATGGAGCGTTTTTACAGAACGCCGTAAAATGCTGCACCGGCGTTATATCCTTCTAAAAAGAGTTGATT
This sequence comes from Ixodes ricinus, assembly GCA_037355805.1. Classification (NCBI taxonomy): domain Eukaryota; kingdom Metazoa; phylum Arthropoda; class Arachnida; order Ixodida; family Ixodidae; genus Ixodes; species Ixodes ricinus. The sequence goes on from JAZHYW010000242.1 coordinate 201,627, forward strand.
TAGTGGTTTTCGATGATGCTCAGCAAGTTTCTAATTGAAACTATATGTCTATTTGCACTAATTAAAAAGTTAATTAACAAATTTTACTTAATTAGCCGACTGATAGTTGCGACTATCTACCTATACTATGTCCCCCTTGCCGTATTACTCACCTGCACAGACCGCATAAATGTACCTCTCACGGCTTTTTTTAATAAAATCTGGACGTATAAAAAAAAACTTTATATATGTGTATTGTATATATACAGGGTGTTGTACAAAAAGAAGACAAATTCGATATTGCGAAAACTACGCGTCGCAACAAAAAAGGCTTGTGTCGTTTTGGTTCTGGGCCAGTGGCCTATTTAGGAAAACTAATAAGTCCCGGATAATTAGATTGTTACTTATTTTTGCGTAATCAACCTTTTTAATGTTGTGTTTAAGGGCATGATTTCAATTAGAAAATTGCTCAGCATCATCGAAAAACACTAAATCAACAAATTGCAGAACGATAGAGGGGAAGCAAAGCATTTTACGGCTTTCTGAAAAACCGCACAAATTCGACGGGTTTTAAGTTTCGGTTTGCAATCGGAGCGCATCTCGGCCCCGACGCAACGGCCCCGTGGAGAAATAGTGCAACCAGCCTCTAATGCGTTGAGTGAGGACAGCGCAGCAGAGGCTGGTTGCACTATTTCTCCACGGGGCGCGGTGCCGTCGGGGCCGAGGTGCGATCCGATTGCAAACCGAAACTTAAAAGCCCGTCGAATTTGTGCGGTTTTTCAGAAAGCCCTAAAATTCTTCGCATGACTTCTATCGTTGTGCAATTTGTTGATTTAATATTTTTCGATGATGCCGAGCAATTTTCAAATTAAAACCATGCCCTTAAACACAATACTAAAAAAGTTAATCATGCAAAAATAATTAACGATCTAATTATCCCAGACTTTAATAATTTTCCTAAAAAAGCGCCTGGCCCAACACCAAAACGACACAAGCCTTTTTTTGTTGCGACGCGTATTTTTCGCAATATCGAATTTGTCCACCTTTCGTGAAACACCATGTACGCGTATATATATGCCGGGTGTATCAGCAAAGAATGTAAAAAAAATACTAAAATTAGTGTATTCGAGATAAAGGGATCATTTTTTTCTGGAGTGTATTACTCGTTGGGCGGGCGTCAGAAAGTGTGCGATACTTACTAATTACACTATGTAAGTAAACGTTACTAATTACCTTTTTAATTAGTGGAAATAGACATGGTCCCAATTAGAAATTTGCTGAGCGTCATCGGAAACAACTAAATCAGTCATTTTCAGAAACACTTTGAGCGCGTGAGAAGCTTAGTAGTGCGCTAAAGTTACCACTCGCGTAGCAGGTAAAAGTCGGGCTTCATCAGAGACTGGAAAATCGCGCGGGCGCCTTACCGCAACCGCTAGCCTTGCACCTGCTCCACGATTGGTAAATATAGTGCACTGCTACGCTTCTCACGAGGTCAAAGACCTTCTGGAAATTACAGATTTCGTGATATCCGATGACCCTCACGCAGCTTCAAATTGGAACCATCTGGCTAGGTTCACTAATTGAAAAGTTACTCAGCTATTTTTATTTAATTAGTAAGCTAATTAGTAAGCATAGCGCATCTTCTGATGTCCGCGACAACGAGTAATGCGTTCCTGAAAAACAAATTATATTTTTACCTGGAATGCATTAATTGCTAGAATATTTGTCAGACTTCGCTGAAACACCCGGTATACACCCGGTGTTCCATTTTAATTCGAACTGATTTATTACAGAACATTCATAAGGGATTCACTGATGCGGTTTGTGCAGGTGAGTTATACGGCCAGGGGGACATTATGTCATCATGTGGGTGGTTAATCTGTGCGATAAGTGGGCTAGTTAATTAAAATTCAATAATTAACTTTTTAATTAGTGAAAACAGACATATATGATTCTAATTAGAAACTTACTCAGCATTATCGAAAAACACTAAATCCACACTTTTGAGAACGAGTTGAAGGTCTTGGAAAACTCGGGGGTGCACCAAAATTACCACTCGTGCAGCAGGCGCAGAGCAAGCAGTGGCGGAACGCGATGATAATTTTATCATCCGCGTTTTTACCACTGCTAGCTTTGCGCCTGCTGCACGAGTGGTAACTTCGGTGCGCCCCCGAGTTTCCCACGAGCTTTAAGTCGTTCTAAAGAGAGTTGATTTAGTTGTTTTCGATAACGCTCACTAAGTTTCTAATTGGAACCCTATGTATATTTTCACTAATTAAAAAGTTAAGTAGCCGACTTATCGCAAAGATTAGCCACCACATAATGTCCCCTAGCCGTATTACTCACCTGCACAAACCGTGCTAGTGCGTATTTTGCGAATGTTTTTTTTAATAAATCGAATATGCCTCAGTTGTCTGGAACTGTATTGGAGTGACAAATTCAGGTGTAATTGAGAGTGTTCAACGTAGATTCGTTCGTATATTGTTTGATCATTCTTTTCAAGTGAATTATTTCTATAGTTATGAGAGGATTTGAGAACTCGTGAATTTAGACCCGTTGCACAGCAGGAGAACAATTCGTGGACTGACATATTTGTATAAGATCGTAAATGGTATAATTGATTCACCAAACTACTCAGTCACATTTACATGCATGTTCCTCGTAGGTCTAGTAGACTTTATACTTTGTTTTACCCTACCGATTTTTACCATGCTGCACCCATGACACACCTACAACTGACGTATAACCATTTAGGACAGATTTGTGGGAATGTTAGTCTTGATATTTTTGATGAAGAGCGCAAATTTCGAAAGTGTATTGAGACTATAGTTTTGTTCTAACAATTCGTTTTTATAGTCTTTAAAAGTTTTACTCCTAATTGACTCATTGATAAACGCACCACTAAGAAGGCGTTAAGCTCTTGGTGGGACATTCAAAATAAAAACAAAACAAAACAAAACTGCTCGAATTAAAATGGAACACCCGGTATATTGTAGGACTTGAGAAGGATTGACTTAATGGAGTGATAGTTGACTGAACGAGGGCGATCTCGGGAGAACTGACTTCTTCCTCCACTTCTTCCTTCACCACAGTTAGTCCCCCGTGGAGAAAGCGCGGGACTTCGGCGTTAAGGTGCAGGACGGTGGGAAAGCTTTACGCTCACAACATCAACGATGTCAGTTTTTTTTGATCGATGGTTAGAATGCGGTGAAACCGAGGCGACCTCGTAGGTTTCCGCGGAAATTCGGCGAAGTATTTGGTATGGACCCTTTAACTTTTTGAGCAGTTTATCGCACTTGCCTGGCGCTCGAGACGGTGTCCATACGAGTACCTCTTCACCCACCGTGTACTCCACTGGGGTATGAGTATCGGAATAGCGGAGAACTCCCTCTTGTTGACACCTCAATGTGTAAATGCGTGAAGGATGGCGAGTTTCTTCCGCATGGCATAATATGTCTGCAGCACAACTATCAAGGAATGTGTCATCATGGTAGGGCAAGAGAGTGTCCATCGTCGACAAGGGTTAACGTGCATATAAAAGATAATATGGAGAAAAATTGATGGTAGCTTGGCCACCGTTCTGTATACGTGTGAGACGTAGGGCAGAATGATGTCCCAATTGTCGTGATCCTCTGCGATGTACATAAAGATCATGTCGGTCAATGTATGATTTAGGCGTTCCACGAGGCCGTTTATTTGAGGGTGGTAAGCGCTCGTGATATGATGGACAGTGCAAGTGAGGCCGCAAAGCTCATTTAGGACTTTCGCATAGAAGGGAGTGCCGCGGTCGGTAATGATGGCTTGCAGGGCTCCATGAGGGAACAGCATTGAATGCAGGAAGAAGTCAGTGACTTCAGAGGCTGTAGCGGCTGAGACTGCTTTAGTTTCAGCGTATCGGGTAATGTAGTCGATGGCCACTATTATTCATCGGTGGTTTTGTGCCGAGCAGGGAAAGGGCCTAAGAAATCTATAGCAAGGCGTTGAAAGGAATTGTTTGGTGGGGCAATGGTTCTTAGGACTCCAGCAGGCTTTGTCGATGGTTTCTTCTTTGTCTGTCACTGGTGGCATGCCCTGACATATTTGTTAACTGAGCGGTGCATATCATTCCAGAAGTATTTTGTCCTTGTTCACAAGTACGTCTCGGACAATCCTAGATGACCAGAGGATGGGTAATGGTGATTTGCTTTCATGATTTCCTTTTGGAGACGGCAGGAGGCGACGAGTAGCCAAGGTCGTCCTTTTGGCTCACAGTGTCTTCTGTAGAGGACGTTGTTGTGAGGGTGAAAAAGCCGGGTGCGACGCTCGATCCGTGGGGGGTGGTGGGCGTGCGGATTCTTTAAATATAATGAATTAGTGATTTTACTGCACTATCTTCCAGCTGACAGGAATGTATATTGACGCTATCTAGCGTGGCAGTGGCAGTAGTTTCGAGCGTAGAGGGATGCTTCGGACCAGCAGTGTTAGAAGGAAGTGGACATCGGGATAATCTGTCAGCATCAAGATGTTTTATACCTGATTTGTATAGAAATGTAAAATCAAATTTTTGTAGTTTCAGGGATCATCGGCCAAGTCGTCCCGAGTGATCCTTGAGAATAGCTAGCCAGCAAAGTGCGTGGTGATCGGTTGCTATCGGGAATTAAGAGCCGTAATGGTATGGGCGAAACTTTGAGATTGCCCAATTATGACAGTCAAGCACTCTTTTTTTTTTGAAGAAAGGATTTTTTCAGACTTGGTAAGATTGCGGCTGGCATATGCGATGACGCGCTGTGTGTTGTTGATGACCTGCTCGAGGACAGCCCCAATGCCATGGTTCCTGGCGTCGGTTCTGTTTTTTCAGTTTTCGCACCTTCAATGGAATAACCGAGGATAGAAGTGGATGTTCGGGTTTCCTTGAGCGCGACAAAATAACCTTGCTGGGCCGGAGTCCAGTTGAAGGGAACCCCAGTACGGAGCAGCCGGTTATGTGGTTCGGCAATATCTGAAAAAGATCGTATAAGCTTGCGGGAATATGTGCATAGACTAATGAAATAAATGCACACCTTTGACATATTTTGGGACTGGAGATTCGAGAAATGCCTGTAATTTTTGAGGATCCTGACGTACTCCCTCAAAATAAAGAAATGCCCCCCCCCTCCCTCCATAAAAAAAAAACAAATTTACGGGTTCTAAAAGGGCACTTTTTTTAGTTTGATTGCAATCCACCAATACGGAAGCAGTCAAGGACCTGACGGAGCCTCTGTAAGGGGTCGGTAAATGTGGCGGAAAAGACGACAACATCATCAAGGTAACACAAGCATATGTTTCACGTTAGTCCTCTGAGCAAGGAGTCCATCATGCGCTCGAAGGTTGTGTGCGCATTACAAAGGCCGAAAGGCATTATAGTGAACTGATAAAGACTTTGAGATGTGATGAAAGCAGTCTTCTGTTTATCGGCATCGGCAAGCGGGATGTGCCAGTAGCCACTGCGCAGGTTCATTGATGAGAAATAAGAGGATCCTTGCAGAGTAACGTGCGTCTCATTAATTCTGGGTAGCGGATAGAACATCTTTTCGATTGACTTTGTTGAATTTGCGATAATCGACACTAAAGCGCAAGGAGCCGTTTCTCCTCTTAACTAGCACGACCGGAGAGGACCACGGGCTGGATGATGGCTCAGTAAAGGTTTTTATTAAGCATGTCATCGATCTGTTGTTAAATAATGCGACGTTCAGCGGCGGCGACTCTGTATGGCCTGCTCCGAACGGGTAGTGAGTCACCAGTGTCAATATAATGCTGCACAATTGCGTATACGTGGCAGTGCATCAGTGCCGAAGTCAAACGAATCACAGTACCTCGTAAGCAGTTGAGCTAAACTATTCTGCCCTTGTGTCGCCAGGTTTGAGTCTGTCATGCTTTCGACTCGTTGGGAGATATCGGTGGATATGGTGGTATCAGGACTTAATGTGGCTTTAGACAAGGTCGTGAAATTGTCTTCTGTATGGCCGTAGAAGTTAGCAATACGGCTATGACGTGAAAGGACTTCGGGTTTGGACGAGGCATTAGTGATTTACACATTAAGTTTGCCTTTTCTTACTGATGAAAGACAATAGATGATTGCAACACCTCTTTGGAAAAATGCGAAGTTGCTCGATAAAACCGAATGATGTTTCGTGAGGCTCGCTTGGGATGATGACAGCTGCCATGGACGTCTGCGGGGGTAGGACGAAATCGTTTTCAAGTTGGAGAACAGATAGACGAATATGAGTGGAGAGTGGGCATATTCAGGATCCGTTAGGTGAAGTTCACGGCTAGCACAATTAATAAATGCCGCAGCGCACGACAAAAGGTCCCAGCCTAGGATGTCGTCGGCGATACATCTGCTGACCACTGTAAACATTACGGTGTGATGACTTTGGCAAATGCATAGAGGAAGGGTACAGTAACCAAGCGGGTGAACAAGGTAGCCATTTCCCATAAGCAGCAAGTGTCCGAAGGTCGGAGGTGTCAGCAGGCGATACGAGTGAGAGCGAAAACGCTCTGATAAGCACGACTTAGCAGCTCCCGTGTCGACTAAAGCGTTAAAAATGTGCCCTCCAATTTCTACTGTAATCGTCGACGGTCTTACGGCAGAAAATTTCGCGGCGTATTGAGGAAGTGCTTTTTTACCTCCGGTGTGGATGAAGGCTCCGCTCTTCAGTTTCACGGCGGCAAAAGTCCAAGGAAAAAAAACCTTTTTTTTAAACAGCCCAAATGAAAAAATTATGTTATAAAACTAATTTACAAACAAGAAAGAAAATTTCTAGAGCTATATTTACGGCGCAAAACGAATTTCTAGTTGGCGCCCGCGGGAGCCGCCGCTGGTCACGTGGTAGACCTGTGCGTCGCCGCCGCCGCACGCTGAGCGTTGTGCGCCGCCCCTTCAACGCGTTTCTCCACGCCGCCGTCGTCGCCGCCGCCGCACAAGTTCGTCTGCTTCGGCGCGCCGCCGCCGCCGTCATCTGACCGGCACACAGGTCTATAACGTCTGCTTGCGCTTTTTCAAAAGCTTCCTTTGGGCTCTAAGAGTTACTTATTAATCTTTGTGTTTTGTTGTACTTCAAAAGAAGATTAATAAGTCACTTTCCGGGACCATAGGAAGCTTCCGAAAGAGCGCAAGTACCACGTGACAAATAGGGGCCAGTCACGTGATAAATATGGGCCACTTTTCAGCGGTGCCCATGGGCGCCAAATACAAATTCGTCTAGCACCGTAAATATTGCTCTAAAAAATTTTATTGTTCGTTGTAAATTCGTTTTATGACTTCCTTTTCCCAACCCCGCTGTTTAAAAAAAAAAGTTTTTTTTTTTTGCATGTGTCCTTTAAGGGATGACACACAACGGCGACGAACTGGAAACGGCAAAAAAGGATCGGCCACTGCGGTTCTGAGATGTGAAGACGGGACTCTGGGAGCCACCAGTGAAACAACCGTCGTTGTCTTCACAGGTCGGTGAACGACGTGTTGGAAAGCAAGTGAGCGTACGGTCATCGGTGGTTTGGCTTCCCAGGAATACTGTGCTCTTCTCAGGATTGTCATTGCGGTGATTACGACCGAATGAAGGACGGTGGTAGCTAGCGTCATGCAGCCACCGATGGCAGTAGCGCAGAATATGCCCAGGTGTATGATAATAGTAACATATAGCTTTTGGTCCTCGGCCCTCGAGATGCCTCTTCTGAGACGCGGTTGATTTTGTTGAGCTGCCGGTGAGTTGTGGTGAACGTCTGATAAGCGCAGAGCGAGGCAACTGCGGGAGCCGGTGCCGCTGGTGAGTAAGCAGGTGGCGTTGCTGTCAAGGGTGCAATGCAGCCCCCATCTCGTTCTGGATCGTTGTTTGGAGACATCAGAGTTCCCCGGGGAACTGCGGACCATCCTGAGCTGTCTGTAGCTAGGCCTTCAATTCTTGTAGCTCTTCGCGAATGATGGTTTGTATCAGGGTAGTAAAACTGTTGTCTATTGGAAATCTATGGGCAACTTTGAGAAGGCAGTCCAAAAGGTGTTTTAAAATTCGTGCGCCTTCGAGCTCTTCGTTCCTGCTACATCGTGCAACTAGGAGGATGATAGTTGCCAGGGATTTGGGAGCGACGATCAAAAAGAGTTCATATGACAGTTCTTTCAGCAAATGGCGGACCTTGTTCTAGTCGGTCGTCTGGGGTCTACCCGCCGGCGGAGGCGTACAACATCCTCGATGTTGGCGGTAGAGGACTCGGCTTTAATTTGATAGCGGCAGAGTAATTGGTCCCTGGCCTGCTGCTCCCCGTGTTCAGGTTCGCCAAACGCTTCGGCAAACGGAACCTTGAACTCATTCTAGAAGTTTATGGTGTCCTCGTGGCTGTCAAACCAACGCAACACCATGGCTTTCAGAAGAAAAACACAACATTTTTCAGTTTGAAGGAATCGCCCCAGTTTTTGTGATGACTCACCCGTTCATATTCTTAAGCCAGTCATCGACGTCCTCATCTGTAGTTCCGTAGAATGTGGGAAGGTCCCGCTGGTGGTGTTTCAGAGTAAGGGCAGGGGTGACGCGTTGTGTGGTGAGTTGGTCGGTGGCATTCCCATTTTCTTCGGGCATGGCTTAGTCGCGCAGTTTGACCACTGCGGAGGTCCGGGATGTTAGTGAGAGGTAGGGAAATTGTCCGCACCTCCACCAACCTGTAAGACTTAAACAGGATTCATTTAATGGCGTAATAGTTCACTGAACGCTGGCGGCCTTGCGGGAACTGACTTCTACTTAGTCCACTTCTTCGTTCACCACAATATACGAGATGTTTTTTTAAGCATTTTTTTTTTAGCCGTGTTAGTCATTCTTATTTTGCTTGTGGAAGTGAGTTATACGGCCAGTGGGACATCATGTGGGTGGGTAATCTTTGCGATAAGTCGGCTAATTATTTAAAATTTGTTAATCAACTTTTTAATTAGTAAAAATAGACATATAGTTCCACTAGGAAACGTTCTAAAAAGATAAAAAAGCTAGAACGCAGGCAAGAAAATCATCAAACATTATTCCGGTGTTTTAACGAGTTGCCCCATTGACGAATCGCCCTATGACGAAGTACCCCATATTGTGACGAATGACAAATGATGAGGCGGCGAATATCTGAAGAAACTAAGCGTTTAATGAGGCGAATTGGTGCCCAAAACAAAACAGAAGTAGCGTCGCATGCGTTGACGTCGACGAAGCAGAAGTATTGAGCGCTGGAGCGAAACTGACTCGACTCGCCATGTGGAGTTCCTTATGTACCCGCGTGGGTTTCTAGAGCAATGGGCGTAGAACTTTCGGCGCGTAGAACATTCGTTACTCGATAAGATGAGAATGTTCTCGAACTTACGAAAACGCCAAGTTGAAAAATAAATAAGAGAACATTCCACTGTCTGGAATCGAACCTAGACCTTCCGCGCCAGAGTGAAGCGCAGTAACCATTCTGCCACGCACGCGCCCGCTCGACGACGCGCGTGTCATTACTCCCTCCTTTAAAAGGGCATCGTCTCGATGCAACTCGTGTGTAATGATTTAAAAAAAATCAAAGAAAATCAATGGCAAATTATAGAGGATCGTAAAACACAGTCGTATCGAGCGTAGTTCCAAATCGCAGCTCAGTGCTATCGATCATAGTACGGTTTGAGGCGCACGACGTGGACGACTTCCGGTCGTGGAGGGCGGCGTGATGAAGTCCGTGTTCCGTCGGGCATCACCTCGTAGTTCAGATCCCCGAGCCGACGAAGCACTTTGTAGGGTCCGAAGTAGCGCTTCAGGAGTTTCTCGCTGAGACCCCGGCGGCGAATCGGTATCCAGACCCACACCCTGTCTCCGGGCTGGAAGTGGACATCCCGACGACGAAGGTTGTAGCGGGCAGTGTCGACACGTTGTTGGGCGTTAACCCGGAGTCTGGCGAGCTGACGGACTTCTTCTGCCCGTTGAGCAACCACCTGGGCGTCGTCGCTTCTGTCGTAAGCCGGTTCGTGAGGTAACATCGCGTCCAGCATGGCCGTTACTTTGCGACCATGAACCACTTGAAAGGGTGTCACCCCGGTGGTCAATCCCATGGCCTTGTAGGCAAATACGACGTACGGCAATACCTCGTCCCATATGTCAAGTGCTCCACGCCGACGTAAATGGAGATCAAACCGCCGATGGTTTTGCTGAGTCTCTCCATCAGCCCGTTGGTCTGCAGGTGGTACGTCATGGTGCGGCGATGGCTGATGTGGCTGAGACTGAAGATTTATTGCGTCACCTGGGCCATGAACGATGATCCACGGTCTGAGATCAGAACTTCGGGAGCGCCGTTCCGGAGGACAATGGATTAGATAAAAAACTTGGCGATTTCCACAGCAGTTCCTAGGGAAAGGCTCTTGTTTCGGCGTACCGCATGAGATAAAATGTGGCGACGATTATCCAGCGATTTCCCGACGTCGACGGCGGAAAAGGGCGAAGTAGATCCATTTCGATTTGTGGGAATGGTACTGTTGGCGGAGGAATTGGCTTCAGGAGACCGACCGGCCTCATCGGAGGCTTCTTGTGTCGCTGGCACTCGTGGTATGATCGTGTAAGTAGGTGGACGGTTTTGCGGGAGCTTGGCCAGTCGTGCGTTTCATGAATACGGGCCAGTGTGCGGCTGTAACCGAAGTGTCCGGACGTCAAATCATCGTGGCAGGCTTGAAAAATTGCCTTACGAAGGTCGGTCGGGATTACCAGCAGCAGGGTGTCGAACCGAAATGTTTTAGGGGCAAAGCTCCTTAGGGGCTAGCCATGTCCATATGTCCGTCCGCCATAGGCCGGCGTCTGGTGCTCGTGCTTCTGCTCGTGAGGTCACGTGCTCACGAGCACGTGAGCACATGCTCACGTGCTCATGTAGGGAAAAAAATGGAAAAAAAAGATGAAAAAAAAATTATGAAAAAAGAAAAAGGAAGAAAAAAAAAGAGTAGGGGGTTCTGAGATGCCATCCCACCTGTCTGCTTAAAATAAGAAAAAGAAGAAAACCACACATTCTCCTACTGCCATGAATGAAAAGTACCGAAAAGCTCGGCATGCAGCGCCTCAGCGTCTACGTAGACAGCAAGCTGCTCCGGAGACCAGGGCGCGAGAAGCTGCTGCACAGCGTCAAAAACGCCAAGCGGACCCGGAGTTGAGAGCTCGGGAAGCGGCGGCAAAGCGTCAACGCCGACAGCAAGCAGCAATACCTATGACCAAAATCAGTATCATCAGCACCACCCGAGCTTCGCCCCAATCAACATCATTCACCACGTGGAGATGCGGTCATTTTTTTCGTTCCGGTTTTCGTTCCGGTTAAGGAAAAACGGTTCCGCTCCGGTTCAACTCCGGAGTAAAAAATAAATGTTCAAACCGGTTCGAACCGGTCCGTACTCATATGCTACAAAAACAATTGACGGCAGCGAAATACAAAATATTCATATTTTATAAAAGTGTTGCATATAAATAAACAAACGATGACATTACTGCGGGGAACGAACGAGCTAGAGCTGGGGCACCTCGGGACGTGCGTGAAAGCACAGTTCAATGTCAGTCAGCTGACCGAAGAAGCAAGACGTCGTCAAGGATATCCGGGGAAAGACGGCTCCTCTCAGATGATAAAATGAACTTCAGTGCATAAAGGGCTCGCTCCACGCTCACCTGGGTAGTAGGCACTCCCACGACTACTTTGCGCCAATGCGTAGAACTCTGGATGGCGTTCTTTTCTCTCCGCCCAAAACTGCAACACTATAGCGTCCCTTGAAAGCCGCGGCTCCTTGTCTAGCAATTCCAGGAGGCATGGAATATCAAGTGGGCTACTGGTACCTCGAACGTGCACGCCAGCCTCAACCTCTCTTTCCTTGAGGAGCGTTTCAAGGGCGTCTTCCGGAAAATCTGGAGCCGCTAAACTAGTTCAGAAGAAAGGGTAGAATCTTGCTCGCATTGCAGAGCTGTGATTCGCCTTCAAGTCTTTGTCAAATGCAACGTGGCCCGGTACTTTTGCTCAGGGATAAGAGGAAGGTGGTAGCGGGTATCCATGTACATTGCAGCACAGAAGACATCCGTGTCAAGAAGTTGTCACTCCGTCTTTTTCATTGACTGGACCAAGGCCTTTACTAACGGCGACGATATCTTGGAAGTGTCCATGGAACATCTCAGCCATGCTCCGTAGAAATCTCCTACAGTGAGTTGTTCCTTTTGCAATGTCTTTGTCGCCACTTCTGACGGGCGAAGCGATACTGCGAGCATTTCGACTTCCGCCCATGCTCCTTCAGCCAACCTGGAGCTTTCTTATTTTTACAGGAAAACTCCAGTGAAGCCCCTTAGTTCAAGTAGCCTGGTGATATGCAGCGTGGACATCCACCGCGTTGGACAATCAAGCACTAATTTCTTCAACCCTAGCTTCAACCCGAACCAGCCGAACCGCCGAGCCGAGGGCCTCGCAGAAAAGCAAATAAGAAAGAACACTGGCACAGAGTTTCACGCTAAGGTAGACTGCAGCGAACGCTAGCAGCTCGCCTAGCATATTCAGTGCTAAGACCATACATTCCCGGTTGAGAAGTGACGTGCGGAACATGAAGTCTCTTTGTACGATCAGAGCGCTGAATTTTGAGGATGACTCGTAAGATTGGTCGCTGTCCATCTTAAGTTGAAGCTGAGCATAACGAACGAGTCGTGGTGTCTCCGAACGTGCCTGAGTGTCTGGACAGAGTAGCGGCAACTCGCGAGGCGCGTCGGCCGCCCGCCGTTGGATAAAATAAACAAAACACGAGAATTCAGTTGGAGGGTGGAAAGGAAGCATTTCTCAGTAGAGCTGTGCGTCTTGAAGTTTGTGTTCCTAGGGAGAAAATGTTTTGGTCCTTGCTGTTTCTGCTACCGGATATCGAAGCTGTTTATCTGTTTTCTGTGGCTGTAACTGTTAAATTAATCCCCCTTCCCTTCCCGGTGCTAGACTTTAATTTCGGTCAGATTATTAAATCCGCTAACTTATTTTACAAACCGATTAGAGGGCAACTAGTGCAGGTTTTTAAATATCCATCGGTCCTTAAATTGCTTTATTATCTGATCAGTGCAACAATGAAATCAAGGCGTTTGAAGTAAATTGCACACAACTCTACAATATTAAACACAAACAAACCAAACAAACCTCAAACTGAACGCCCAAAAAAGGGACAAAGAGAGCTATACACAACACTAAGCGCGTTGTCTATACCTCGCTTTGTCCTTGTTCTTTTTTTTTTCTTTTGACGTTCAGTTTGAGATGAAAAACCAACTAGTCCAGTTCACCGTTTTGCCGCCAAACAGGCTCATTAATTGGTCACTTTTGATGACGTACGAATTAAGTATGTTCCAAATTCCAATGATAAATTTTCTCTAATGAACCATTTCCGGTCCCTTGGAGAAGATTGAGACGAATGTGGACATTTCTAAAAGAAATACGTATGACCAGAAATCCCGGAGAATTTATAGTTATTGTGCTCATTTCGTTTGAGTTCTCGAGACAAACTTTATAAATTATGAAGACGACCGTTATGTAAAAACTTGATAATGGAACGTTAAAGATCTTTCCGCTACCTATTTTTCTCGTTCTTCTATTTCCCAGATGAACGACACACGGCAACAATAATTTATCAGTTTTGCCCAGGAAAGGAAAAAGAATTATTTCGTTCCGGTTCAACTCCGGTTCGCGCAAAAATAACGTTTTTTTTCCGGTTTTCGGTTCACGGTTCGGGTTCGGTTCAATACCCTGGAAGCAGACACGGAAAGTTGTTGTTCCCGAAGTTTTCTTTGTAGAATACTCCTTGTCGAATAGCGAAGGTGAAGAAGGCTGATGAGAAAACAGGTGGCATGGTATTCTCTCGCCCTTCCAGGTGCTCTATTAGTTCGCGGAGCTCGAGATCGACGTTGACGTCGTGTCCTTGTCGTCGGTGTTCACTGCGCCTAGGAAGCACTCGTCGTCATCGTCGTCGCTGCTGCCAGAAGGTGTTTCGACGGGGGCTCTGGAGAGGCAGTCGGCGTCGCTGTGCTTGCGGCCTGACTTGTAGACTACAGTCATGTTGAACTCTTGTAGTCGGAGACTCCATCGAGCGAGGCGTCCCGACGGGTCCTTGAGGTTCGCTAGCCAGCAGAGCGAGTGGTGGTTCGTGACTACGCGGAACGGGCTCCCGCACAAGTATGGACGAAACTTCGTGGCTGCCCAGACGACCGCCAGGAACTCTTTCTTAGTCGTGGAGAAGTTTTCCACCGCCTTGGACAGTGTCCGACTGTGCGCAGGCGATGACTCGCTCGGTGCCTTCTTGCACTTGAACCAGTACCGCGCCAAGTCCTGCGTTATTGCTTCCATGTTAATCTCGGTTTCCGCATCCTCGATCAAAATGTCCATGAACAGGAGGAGTCTGGAGTCGCCGCTTCAGCTCGTCAAATGCCTGCTGCTGCTCTACGGCCCATTCGAACTTCTCGGTGTCCTTCGTGAGGTTTGTGAGTGGTGCGGAAATTCTTTCGAAATCCCGAACGAAGCGCCGATAGTAGGCGCATAGTTTCAAGGAACTTTCTCTCGGCCTTCATGTCTGTCGGCGCTCGAAGTAATGCGACGGCGCGAGTCTTCTCTACGTCTGGGAGAACGCCTTCGTTACTATCCACGTGACCTAGGAACTTCAGTTCTTCTTATGCGAACCGACACTTTGACGGCTTCAGGGTGAGTCCGGCGATCTGTATGGCTCGGACAACAGCTCGGAGTCATCGCAAGTGCTCATCGAAGTCGTTGGAAAACAATACGACGTCGTCGAGGTAGACGAGACAGCTCTGCCACTTCAGTCTTGTTAGTACGGTGTCCATGACACGCTGGAAAGTTGCTCGTATTATGCATAGTCTAAAGGGCATCACCTTGGACTCATACAGTCCATGCCGCCATGACGAAGGCTGTCTTCTCTCGGTCCCGTTCTTCGACTTTGATCAGCCAGCAGCCGCTCTTCAGGTCCATCAATAGAACAATGGAGAGTGGCGCAGCCAGTGTATAGCGTGTCGTCTATGCGGGGAGTGGGTAGACATCTTTCTTTCTCACTGCAATCAGCTGAGAACGCAGAACTTAAGTGTTCCGTCCTTCTTCCTCACTAGTACGACTGGAGAGGCCCACGGACTGCTTGAAGGTAGGATTATGTTGTTGTTCAGCATTTTTTTCACTTGCTCCTGGATGACCTCCCTTTCTTTGACGGAGACTCAGTATGGCGATCGATGCACAGGTTGCGCGTTGTTCTCGGTAACGATGCGATGCTTCGCAAGGGTGGTTTGGCACACCTTCGACGACGTCGCGAAGCATTCGCTGTATTCGAGGAGGAGGTCACTCAGCTGCCGTCGTTTTGGGCCCGGAATCTTAGGGTCAATGTCGAGCTGCGCTGGTTACGTACAGTTTGCTGAGGCGGCGATGATTCTTCATTCGTGGCATCAGTCCGACGTGGCCAGCTGCGCCTTTCGTCGGAAATTCATCCCAATGATTACAGTGAGCCCATCCTGAAGTTCAGTTACTCCTCTACGATACCTATTCCTCTTCCTAGAAGACTCTGGGGGCTTCTCTTGAGCAGAACTTCGCGGCAGAAAGATTTGGTGATCACGAAGTCTACGAAAACACTATATCGCGGCGGTAAACTCACATGGCTTGCGAGGACTCAGATTGCGGATGACGTCGCTTTGGGTTCCTCCGTTAGTAAAACAGGTTTTCGTAGCGTCAGCCAGTTTGCTCCGATGTCGATGACGGCACCATCCTCGCAGAAAATGTCCATCCTGGGATAACGTCCCCCGCACGGTCTTACAGAACGACGAACTTCACAGGGTACGTCTCACCGTGAATCTCGACGCGAGCAGTACATCTCCCGACTGCTGTGATGAGGTGTCCTCCAGTACTTCTTATTTGAGGTCCATCCCAAGGCGTAGTGTCTTTTTGAAGGCGGCGAGAGAGCCTCCAACTCGAGACTGGGTAGTCTGCTTCGATTTGCTTGAGTGCCGATGCGTCGTGGCAGTCGATATTAACGTTTAGGTTGTTGGGCATCGTTGCAGGGACGTCGTTGCGCTGCGTGGCGTCGAGAGAGCTAGAGCGCTCCGGCGTTCTTGGAAGCTCTTTACTTCGGTCGTCTTTGGCAACGCCATCTCCAGTCGTTGCCGCACTTAATTTTCTCGACGAGATAGGGCGACAAGCTGTCCGGACGAGAGTGGCGGAAGGGCGAGAGCGCACGTCAAGGCGTAGGTGAACGAGAGCCTAGGGGTAGGGTCGGCACCGGGGATAGGGGTCGTCGGAGTTACTTCTCGACGTCCCTTGGTCACTCCCCGAGGTGGGGTCACAGGTCGCTCAGCGCAAAACCTCGCAGGCCGAGTTGTCGATAGGGGCACCTCCGTTAGACGTGGTCGGCCTCGCCGCAGTGATAACACAGTGGTCGTCGATCGGCCCCGTGCAGCACATCCGTCTTTCTAGGCACCGGTTGTTCAGTACGGACGAGCTGGGGCTGCCCTTCGCGACGTCGGAAGGTCTGTGGCTC
Source organism: Ixodes ricinus (assembly GCA_037355805.1). Taxonomy (NCBI): domain Eukaryota; kingdom Metazoa; phylum Arthropoda; class Arachnida; order Ixodida; family Ixodidae; genus Ixodes; species Ixodes ricinus. The sequence continues at coordinate 218,113 of JAZHYW010000242.1, forward strand.
TGGCTCACATCGCGACGGCGTGGAATATTGTCGGGCAGCTGGCACCGGTCTCCGAGCTACTGCGGCGTAGGTCAGGGAGGGCTCCACGGGTGTTGCCACGCTGACAGGAGCCTCAGGTTGGAATGCCCGTTAAACTTCCTGGCGGATAACTTCGGCAATTGACCGAAGCCGGCTGGTTGTAGCTTCCCGGACGACGTTAGCTCTTCCCGGGCAACGTCGCGATTGATCTCGCGGATGTCCGGGATGTCGTAGCTGGAAGGCGAGAGGGCAGCGATGCCGGGGTGTCGCTGGCAGTGGGAGGCCTGTGCATGTAGGGCACGTTCGATATTTCTGGCCTCAGTGACCAATCCATCGACGGTGGTAAGCTGCGTTCGTACAAATCCTCCGAAGATGTTTTCCTTCACTCCACGCATCGGGACCCGCAGCTTTTTTTTTTTTTATTTTCGCGTGTGTTTGGGTCAGCGCGGTTCATTAGGCGGAGAACGTCTTCGACAAAGCTTGCGACTCTCTCGTTCGGCCCTTGGCTTCATGCTCGGAGAAGTTATTCGGCCCGCTGTTGCCGCTGTTGGCTGGCAAAGGTGCGTCCTATAGCTTGGCCTGGAAGTCTTGCCACGACGAAATCGACGCTTCGTTGTTCTCGTACCAGGTTCGGGCCATGCCTTCCAAATCGAAGTAGACGTTTCGCAGGCTTCGTTCAGCTCCCCATCCGTTAAACCGGGTGTCGTACTCGTACTGGCTTAACCAGTCGTCCACATCTTCGTGAAAGTCGCCAGTGAAAGTCGCCGGCGTCCATGGCGGGGCCTGCACGTAGATGATGGACGTCGGTGGCGTTGCGTCTTGTTCCGACGTGGTGTTCATCGTCGGCGTCTTCTTCTTCCTCGGCTGCTCTGGTAGTTGACTGAACTCCAGATTCTGGCTTTCGTTAGGGCGGCTGGCGTGGGTCTCCATTTCGTCGGCGGAGATTAGTTTTCTGGGATTTGAAAAGGATCGGGACCGCCAGATCTTCTGAGGGGTATGTTTCACGGGCATGGAATGCGGTACCCCGCACCTCCACCAATAGACCTGCTACGAGTTGCTTTATTACAAATTGTCTTTCAGCGAACGGCCCGTATCCCGACAATTGCAGGTGATGCATGATTCTGTTTTTCTAGTACGGACTTTGAATTTTGGCCAGTAGCATCCATGTCCTCCTCATTTGAGCAAATACACTAATACTCGTATAGGCTTGGCTACAAGGGATGCTGGTTTTTACAGTAACGTGGGTGGTCGCTTCGGTAATGGTGGTATTGTTGTCGATCGGTTGGTTTACGGTACAACGAAGGTATTTTTATATTGCACATAAACAGAAACAGCAAGAAACTAGAAGAAGGCATGACATTTTAGCATATTTTACCTACTTCATATAAATCCAGGTGTAATAGTGCCATACTTAGGTGCAGATTTTGCGTTCGTTAAAAAGCTTCTGATAAGAAAAAAACAAAGTTTCTTTTTAACAGTCTATATGCGACACTCGTGTCAAAAAATAAATTCTACGCGAAAAACAAATGTTAGAGCAGTATTGACGGCCCGAGATTTATTTAAAATTTTGCTCGCAAAGTCCATGCTGTCCCCGAATGGTTATACACTCTTCCCCCCAATGAGATGGTCCTACACTCTCTCGACCTCAACACGATGGCCAAGGCGATCCGCCTCTCCTCCACGCGCCTCGCACATCGCTCCGTGAATATTGGTCTAAGAAAAATTATGTTTCTCGTAATATTCATTCGGTTAAACGCGTGTCCTAACCAGACATTTCTTTAAAAAAAATTTAGTGTTCTTTTAAAAAATGAGTTCATCTAGAATATTTAAGTATCAAAATTACTGTTTTGCTTATATATATTCATCGTTTAACTATTCCTATTATTATCACAACGGACATCATGTATAGGAGAGCTATTGCTGCTTCCCCAACATCGTAATTATTTTAGAGAGAAGCTCTTAGGAGCCCGTTTATGCGTATTGGCGGCGTGCGCGAACTACAGGGGGCGCTCCTCTAGCTGTCATCATCATCGTTTTTGACGTCATGGGTAGGAGAGGCTGGAACAGGCCGCGAAGATCTTGGATCGCTCGGCTGGTCAGCTCGCCTTAGGCGCTGCTTGGGTAACACGCGGCAAAGCCTGTTTCACGTGTTTTGTTTATTTGGTGAAGTGGTATTTGCAGCAGGACATTTTACCAAAGCTTGAACCCATAACACGCGTAGTCGTGCTACCAAACACTTTTGGCGCTGAGATGTCGAAGCGCTGGGATTGTGTGGCGTGTTGTTCTCTACCCCAGCGCATAAAGCTGGATTGTGAAAGTAGGATATACAGCGCTTTACCCCGCCAGGATATCTACCCCGGCAAATAGGGTGTATATTTTTATGATTCGATTCGGACAAAATCAAACTGAGAAAGGATTGTCTTATGAAATAGAAAACAGGATAGCGCAATTCGAGAACCTCTCGGGTGTGTGGTAAACACTTCAGTTAAAGCGACTCTTTGTATCCTGTTGGCTCTAATGTGTTTTGTAAGTGCTGGTCTCTGATTAGTTTCAAGAGATGTTTTTTTTAATTTTGTAAACCAGTAAACAAACTTTTCCTAAAAAAAAAAACTGGCAGGACGAAGTGGTGGTTGGCTTCCGGAGTCCTTTCAACTAAATCCCTGCTTAAGCACCCGGTCGAGGGGAAACGTGTGAGAGCACCTCGCGATCGAAGTCTTACATTTAGTAAGTCGGTTACACTTCAGCGTCCCAAAAAGTGAGGTATACACCTGCTATGAATTACTACCGTTTGTATATTTAATTTTACAGACCTAAATGCCCATCAAGCATAATGCGCTTCTCAGCGAGCGCTGTTAAATTTGTAAACATTTTAAGTAAAAATTAGATAGAACAAATTAATCAATCGCCTGAATTTGCGGGGCCATATCCGATGATTTAAGAATTTATAGAAATGTATGCTTTTCTTGCGAGCAGAGTAGCGATGTGACAAACGTCTTTGCCACGTATTCGATACGGGAGGAACTAAGCGTCAGTTTCTGACGACTGTTCGCTCGTCAGCAACAGTCGAGTCACACTTGAATACACTCTAATAAAATCCCGTGCGTCTACTTTCCCGCACAACACTTGGAGAGGCAATCTTCGCAACATACGGAGTCAGCTCAGCGAATGACGATCCCGAAACATATGTTAAGAACAAAAAACGCAGTCTGAGTTGTGACATTGCGCATTGCAAAACGAGACGCTTGCATTGCTTAATGTCACAATTCAGACTACGTGTTTTGGTATAAACATATGTTTAAGCATCGTCATTTGCTGAGCTGCCTCCGTAAGTTGCGGTGATTGACTCTCCCAGTGTTTGCGGGAAAGTGGACGCACGGGTTTTCTAGAATGCATTGGTATCGGCAAGCTCAATGTAGATAAAACAAGTGTGCGGCGCTTAGCAACGCACACTTGCGTGCTGCAAAACGCCTATGACGGTGCAGTCAGCTTTATAGGTACCCTCCAAAGAAACCGCTTCTTTGGTACGAAAGGCGTGCAATCACTAAGGCAGTTCTTATCCTTGCTTCTAATATATATCTTTGTTAAATTATTAACTGCTGCGTCATGCATCTCGAGAAGTCCCACCTAAAGAAATTTGCTACACTGACTTTTTTATTGTCTGCGGACACGGCCGTAGCATTTAAGAGCCCGCTAATTGGACGTGGTAGAAATGAATTCTTTCGCTATCTATGAAACTGATGTTACCAACACTATCGTCAAATCAGTTAATTCACATGACCAAAGGTTTATCATCCCACACATGTGCCGGAGGCACCGATATACGACGGAGACAGCATGAGGAAACAACGTAAACATCCGTGATTGGTCGAAGGTAAATCTGCAGTATTGAGTCACGTTAGGCTTCTTCTCCAGACAGAACGAGGAAGCTTCCCGTCCTATTTTACTCCAGCCATGCATATACACGCTAGAACAACCGTCTTATATAACGTATGAACGGCGATAACTGTCCTGGTTCTTACTTTTAAAGTTACGGACAGTTTCAGAAAAGGAGGGCATGGCGAAACCCGTACATCTCATTATCGCTTCACTGCCATCAACTTGCAACATTCGTCCGTAAAAGCACCTAGGTATGAGTCATAAGACAGCAAGGGTTAATGTAATAAGCCGCGCCCCCTCTTTGTTACTCTATCAGTGGCTGTGGTTGTCCAATTTACAACACGCTCCCGAACACAAGGTATGTCGGTTTAACGCAACTCGATTGTCATAACACAACGTGAACATTTATTATTTTTAAATAAAGTATCAACTCAAGGTCGCTCTACATTAAACTACTGCTTGTATGTTTCCTAATATCAGGCTAAGCATCGGACCGTGTAAATACGAATATAAAAGTTAAAATAGTGTTGTATAGAAAGACGACAATGCAATCATACGTGAGAAAGAAAAATAGATAAAGAACATTAACCTAAAGCGGTATTTTTTCGTGGGATCTCAAATTGTACCACTTCTTCTGATGTAATGCCCGTAAAGGGTTGTCAAGGGAAAATAAATGATTGAATGGATGATTGCTTATTATATTTCGCACCCTTTCGTGCGTAGTATAGGATGTATAAGGGTCATGAGGCATGATTGCTTTTTGAAGGCTTTCATTTTTAATGCATTTTAAAGCACATATATGTGCGTTCATTTGTAACCTTAAAGAGAGTAGAACATTAACTATAATTTTATCGTTGCGCAGAGAAATACAAAGCTGAGTATGCTTTGTAAAAAATAAAATAAAAAAGGGTAAAAATGAATTTTCATGCATCACCGTGCGAGGAACGACAGTCCCCTAAGGTACCCAAATGACACGTACCATATTTGTCTTTTATAGGTTTTTTAAACACCAGCAGAAATAAATTCCATATATATATATATATATATTATATATATATATATATATATATATATATATATATATATATATATAGCTTTTAATGTATCCATTACATAATTTAATAAACTGGAGTGTTCTTTACCATCAATATTCTAAGCATGGAACCATATTTCAGTTGAGTTGAAAATCTCTTGTATGTTTGAAGACAACAAGTTGGGCTAGTGGCTTCTGCTTTCATAATGGACATATACGCCACAAAAACTATGACAAGGTAACTAACATACAAAACAAGATGCACGCCTTGTCCTTTGTGCTTCTAATCTTCTTGCCCTCATTTTGTTTTCGAATATTCTCACCTTGAATGTTAAACACAACAAATAAAACTGTCATAATGCTTGTTGTCACATAATGGGAATATATAGAGCTTGGGCAAATATGATTTATCTCCTAAGTATAAATGACGCTCTTCTATATACTCTTCGCTCATAGGTTTCGCAATTTAGACGTGAAGACGGATCGCGAGTTGTTATCCAGCTCATGGAAACTCAAAAGTGTTCATCTTTAGATATAAAGATTGAGCTAGTGTGCTATAGAAATGCGCGTACCTTTCTTAATATCTGGTGGCAGAAAAAATAAAAGCGAACTACACGGAGAATAGGGAAGAATAATATATTGCTTTCGTCGATTTTAATAACGTATACTTTATATCTGCGCGCGCGCACGCTCGTTGATAAAGGATATTCAAATCGCCGAAACGTATTGTTGCTCGCGTGCTGCAAGAGAGAAATTTGGCGCAACCTGCGATGTCGCGCTCGCGTAATCCAAATCCTGTCGATGCAGCAAAGCATCACCTAGGACTTGAATACCTGCAAGGCTTGACGCATTTTATTCTCAGCTTGGTGGCTTCTACTTGCTGCTGTTTACTTTCAAGTTGTTCAAGGGTGTCGATGTCTCGCTGAAAGTTCGCGCAGCCACGAACAACGTGTCTCGAGTGCAGGGCACACACGGGTCGCAGCTGTGCATTACAGCTGTCGTTGACACGTTCCGGAGATAAGCAAGAAAAACATCGCGGATATTAAAATAAAAGTACCGCAACGGTACGACGAGAGGATTAGATAAATTTGAAAAAACAAATCTTTATTGTATCGCCAGGCGTCTTTGTTATGCTCCAAACGGCCTAAAAAAGTAGGAAAAAAAGAAGAAACTTTTTAACACAATTTCCTAATGTAGACGTTCACAAAAACACATAAACAAAACTCAGTGTAACTCATAAAAAACACCCCTGAGCCGGATTGGTAGTCGAGCGTGTTAATCTATAGACGGCGCGAGAATGTCATGCAAAATATCGCTTCGAAAGCAACGGTGTGGGCACATGACGCGCCTTTGCTGGTTTATATGCGGACAGGCCTTTAGACATGCAAGACATGGGTTGTTTTAAGAAATGTGACGCGGAACTGATAATACTACGGTACTTTTAGTAGCGCCAAGACTGATATTATTATTGATATTTATTTTAGCTCAGGAGAGGCGCAGCGCCGCAGAAAGACAAGTCACCCATACCGTTAGGGCCCGTGACTCGGAGTGTAACGATGATGAAATGATAATGTTAACAATTTTTTACGATAGAGTTACATATATAAAACAGAACACTGACAGCGCGGAAGATGCGCTGTCCGTATTATGTTTTTGATGCGAAACTCTTTCGTAAAAACAATTTATGCAATTCGAAACGCGCTCCCTATAAAACAATATTGTACAGATGGAAGGAAACTTGTGATAAGGGTTCAAGTTGAGCTTACGGGCTTTTATTTCAATTTTTATTTATCAATACTTTCGGTCATTGAAGACCCATACAAAAGTCGATAGTTGTACAGACAAAAAGCACTACCGTAGTAGAAGACATTCGCAATAAAAAGTCAGAAAAAAGAAAACGCATAAGCGGAATGTTATGCTAGTGCATAGTAGTTATAGTCTCGGCAAATTACTGCGCTGATGTACGATTTAAAATTTCTTCATGGTAATTTATTCCATTCATCAATAACGCGGGGAAGGAGGAATATTTAAATGTGTATTTTTGGGCTGAATTTGGCCTGATTGTCTTGTTATGGTCGGTTCGCTTTCAGTGCACGAAAAGGGCCTTGAGGTATTTTTCGTGTGCTACATTTATTTGTTGTTGGTACAAAGCATACAAACACATTAGGATAGCAATCGTTCTTTGATATTTTAAGGTGTCCAACTTTTCGTTCGCAAGCATAGCGGTAACGCTATAGCCCTCCATGAGTAATCAGAATAGAAGAACCTTACTACGGTCCTTTGAACTTTTTTCACCTTATTGAAAAGGTAATCCTGATACGGACTCCAGATAATACTGGCATATTCCAACACTGGTCCCAGCAGTGCCCTATATGCTGACAGTTGGGTTGCAGGCATAGAGTTTTCTTAGTTTTCTTCTCAAGTAGCCCAACTTCTTAAATGCATTACTACATACGTTTCTGACATGTGTCTCGCACTTAAGGTTGTTGGAGATTGTAACATCCAGGTACTTTATTTCATTTACTTTAATAATTGTTTTATTATCTAACTTATATGAGAAGTTTAACGGACGTTTCTTGTTAGTGATAGTGATAACAGCAGTTTTGTCGTGATTGATTTTTATACCCCATCTCTTACACCAAAGGCTTATGTTTTGCAATGATTTCGGTGAGGGGTTGATATTGCGGGTCGTGATGCTTTATTTTTATTTTTATGTTTTCTGTGGCTGTTTGTCGCAGGGCCTCCTGTATACTCCGTGCACGTCGAATCGGGGAAAAAACAACGGGGGCCGCTGTCCGACAAGTTGCGCGCCGCTGCCTTTGCTTCAGAGTGGAGGCGTTACCTTTGTTGAGGCAGGTTAGAAAGCATAGACTGAAGAAATGGTGAAACTCAAACCACAGGGAAACTTTGGAATTAAGTAGAGGAAAACTATCGTGGCGATCGGCCGAAAGTTCGCATTCGCTGCGTTTTTGCGTGGCGAGGACTGAGCGAGGACAAAAGCAGGAGGAAAGGTTGACATGTCTGCCGATAATCAACGCATTTTTCACCTTACAGCTTGTATTGCAAATGCGGCTCATAAACTGCGTGACTCCAATCGAAAAGTTGGAAACTGTCTGCAATACAGGTTCTCAATGCTTCATTTCAGATAAAGTCAGTCCATACGCGGCCGATGCTACAAGCGCGAGCTCCGGGCTTTCAGTGCCTCTGCCAAGCACGCGCGCTCCTGCTGTGCAAGCAGTGTTCGACAGGCTCGCGCTTGCAGAATCGCCTACGTCTGGACTTAAAGCGCGAGCCCATGGCCTTTGGCGAACTCGTTCAGTGAAGCCTGCACACTAGACAGGCTCAGCAGCGGCAGAGCCGTGCAGACAGAGAGTTTGGTCAATGGGAGGTGCGGGCAGAGCCAGGGCGTGCACCAAACGTATAAAGTGGGCTTGGCATACTCTCTTGGCCAACTAGAAGCCGAAAAGGATCCCCTAGCGGTGGTAGCGAGAAACAGTTTTGGTCCTTTTAATAAGCGCGTAAGAGGTAAATGTAGTAACCCTTTATGGCTGAAAATAGGGTGCACGTGATTTTTCGATCATGATCATGCAGAAACATGTAAGAAACGAATGCGCCGCTCAACTCCGTTTTGCCCACATAGAGTGCGACCGCTCGGAAGGCAGATTCCCGGCGCTCGGCGCTTGGCGTACGGATTATGTCGATCGTTCCGCTAGTCGCACTCTTCCACCATGATTATGGATGACCGTGATTGAAACATCACGTGCAACATAATTTCAGTAAGCGAGAGTAACTCCGATGCACTTATCAGTTTTGTTTCTCGCGACCACCGCCAGGGTATTATTTCCGGCTTCTGGTTGGCCACATTCGTATTTCTGAAGACGCCCTGGAACACGCCCAGCTTGCTTTCGGCCAATTGCGCCTCCTCATTTGTCTCCTATACTTCCCAGTAAATGGCCAAACTCTCTACATACACGGCTCTGAGCAGCGGCACACATCTCCGACCGTCACTATAACCGCCATTTGGAAAACGAATTGCGAAACCTATTCGTGTCTCCAGCTCGACGCTCGCCCTCCCGCGGCGGAAACGGGAAGCGCTCTAGTGAGGGTCCCCCGATTCTCCTGCTCAGCCGGCACGGCGGAACTGCACGCGATCATGGCTCGCGAAATGTCATTTCCGAATGCAAACAACACTCTTCACTGTCCCAACGAAGTGCTGCAGCCGGTATGGGATTGTACTTAACTGGAGAGTTTTAGTATTGCGCATAGAATGCCTATAAAAGCAAATGCAAGCGGTGTGCGTTTGCGTTAGAGTTGCGTGCCCCACGTTGTGCGTGCGCCTCATCGCCCTGCGCCATCCAAGACCTTAATTTTGGGCTCCGCACACGCGCAGTGTGAAACACGCAAAGCTAACGCAAACACACAGCGCTTGCGTTCGCTCGTATACGCAATACTAAAACTTACTACTGCTTCACCGGCTTCCAACACCAACGAAACGTGCTGCAGTGAGCAGACGTGGAAGCAGATAGGCGTTCCATCAAACTGGAAAGGCTGAGATCGGCAAAACAACGGAGCGTAAAAATGAAAGTAACTAAAGGGTATGAAAAGATTGGTAATTAAAAAAACAGTTTATTTTTTTATTTTTGGGAATTTGGTCTGGAAGAATATTGGCGACGATTTTAGACGTTTGGCCGATTGTCAAAAGTCGCGACTTTAATAGAAAAATATACTTTACCCACAATTAATGTAATTGTACATGATGTCTCACATTAGCTAGAATGTTTTCATGAAATTCAGACAATTTTCATTTCATTACTTGGTAATTCGAAATGCTGCAATCGGCACCAGTGTATATAATTAGCACACTTTTGATTGTCATATTTGCTCGAGCGTTCAAAATTATATCATAAGTGGGGCTCCGTGTTTTCGGAGTTTAATTTTTAGAAAAAATTCGGTGTTTATCGGAGTTTATTTTTCGCAAATCCCCAATTTTTCGAAATTCGGAGATTAATTTCGCCGTGTTTCCTATTAAAAATTACAAATACTAACCGCATGCAAACGTATGCCAGATAAAAAATAAAACGCGCTTGTATCAATTAAGATTTATTCCGTTGAAATCGGCGTTGGTGTCATTGGCAATACTAATTTTTCCCACGACAAAAGTCGCACACGAGTGTGGCTTTGATAGACATCGATACTTTAAAATCATTAAACTGCCGGAGGTAGCCGTAAGAAAGCTCGTAGTCATCCGATCAATCAGTCCCGCGGCTGCGCGAGGGGGAGTTGTTAAGGATGTAATAGAAAAGTTTCAACTGCCACTCTTCCCTATTTTATGCCATCTCTATGGTCCATAGCTTGCACTGTTACCCCCAGAAACATACCCTCTCCTTTCTCTAAATCCCAAATCCCATGGCTCAAACTGGAAACCAAAAGAGTGGCTTTTGTTGTGATACGAATGGTACGATGGCCTGTTTCCCTGAACCAACCTTGACGAGACAAGCCGTAAGACCCCTTTTTGACAACGGTCCGAGGCTTGAAAGATAATTATTGTGTCATCTTCTCAGGACCATTTATTCTGCGCTGCTCAAATAGTAAAAATATATAAAAAAATTGGTGCTTGGGGAGGGGGGAGGCATGGGCACATGACAATTCGGAGTTTATCGGATAAATCCGAATTGACAAAAATTTTACCGGCGGGTGTTTTTCGGAGTTTTTCGGATTGATCCGAAAACACGGTGCCCTAATCATAAACAACAAATTATATTACAGCTTGAAAAATTACGTATTAAAATATCTGAATTTTAATATTATTATTAATAATACAAATCGCGGCAATGTATGCCTCCAATTAACGCCAGGGCCACGAAAATACGCATTTACCCATAATATTCTTTCCAAAAAGGTATATTTTTTCTTTTTAGCTTATGAAAAACTCTAGCATCGTTATTAAGATAGAAGAACAGTGAAACACTGGATGTAATATAAAATCATATGCGTCGCGCGTTGCTATAAAAACACACACACACTTCAGCCGTCTGACTCGGATTCCGTCTTTGTGTTGGTACAGAGAGAACAGCGTTCATATATTTATACGTTTTGTGGACATTGTAAAAATTGAAAGTATTATCTTATTCTTGTGCTGGAAATAATGTTAAACCTATTAATAATCTCAATACCCCAAAACAACAATAAAAGGCCCGCAGAATATTATTTCCCATGCCAATTATCTGAGCAAGATAAGGCAGCGAGAACGCACAAATATCCGCGCAGATTTTTTTCAACAACTACAACTGCGAATATCAGCCTGGATCGATATGTATGTCACAAAATAAAGTTTCCGCGAACAACTTCAGTAACTAAATAATTACGATGTGAGACACGTCTTGAGTTATGAAAGAATCCGAAATCAAGATCTATATCGAGAAATTGAATCCAAAATAGAGGTTAGTTTCGGTTTCACTCCAGAATTAAAACGCGCATCCTTGCGTAAATATTACGCAAAAGACCGTTCTTTTTCTTAGGATAAACAGGTGACCTCCGCTCACAACACCCTAGCTTCCTCGCATCAGCAGAAATAATTTGTGTCGCTCAGTCAAGCCAGCACACTAGTCAGTCTCAACAGTGGCACGCATCTCCGACCCTCACTATAACCGCCGTTTTGGAAAATAAGCGGCGCCACCTATAGTTAGTTGGAGTCGCGAATAGTGAATTGGAGTCGCGAATAGGCTACCAACGGAGGCACCACCGTCTCACCGCGCCCACGGGCGTTCTAAGAGGAGAAGGAATGATTGTGAGAGGGGTAAACACGAAGGCCGGGGGCGCATCCGACAGCGGCACTCTCGAACGAAGCGATTTACAGCCCGCGCCCCTGGTTTTGAGAGCGTACTTCAGTGTTGCCCGACAGCGCTGGGCCGTGGGTTTTCTCGTCAGTGGGCCGTGGCACCCTGCATAGGCACAATTCCGGAACCTTGTACCGGCTAAATTGCCGCGTTTTCTTTTTCTCTTTTGTGTTCAATCTTTAACAGAATTTCCCGTTGTTTTTAAGAAAGCATTGTACTATTTTTCGGAACAACTACAAGCAAATGAAAGCTATTTTTTATGATTTCCTGCATGACAAAACAAATAGAACTAGACAATTTGTTTCATTTTATGTTCATTTCTTTTACGGCACCATACACTCATTTGTGTAAATATACAAAGCTCTTAACTCTACAAATTATCGTACCACTGGGGATAGCCGAACTGCATGGGTCTTCCCCGCTCACAACAATAACTTCAACGAGTCTCATTAATCGAAAAAATATATTGTACAGCCCCTGGATTTTTTAACAATATGGCGCGAACGCGAACGGGCCGGTAGATCAGCGCCTTATTGCGGCGTAAAAAAGAAAGTCGGCGAGGATAGGCGTGTGCCTTTTGTCAAACGCGCGCATTCTACCTGATCTGCTGTTTTCCGCCGCGATAAAGCGCTGATCTACCACCCGGTCGGCGTTCGCGCAATGTTGTTAAAAGAGTCTGGATGCTGCACTTACCCAGCGGTGCCGCGTTAAACCAGAACAGGATTTAAGAAAGGTCTAAAATAACAAAGCATATCCAATATTCAGTGTCTACGATAGCCATTCCACGTGGATCGGACGGAATCCGACTTGTTTTGGGGCACGTTTCGAAGAGAGCTACAGTTTTGCACAGCATCATAGCAAATGAACGAATGTGTCTTTTCCGTACCCATACCCCGGACATGACCCTATCAGCTATTTTTCGCGAAGCCCGGGAACATAATCGGGATGGCTTTTCGGAGATTATCTCAATGGAAATAATCCTCGAAGGACGTCGCACGGCCCGCGCAGCGGGCTGCTTGAAGTTCGCTCTCTTCGTTCGTTTATTGCGAAGGCTGAGCAGGCTACGAGGCTACGAGCCCTGGTATTCCGTGGTCCTCACAGTCGCAGATAACTCAGATAGGGTAAGCATCCTGAACAGGCAAATAAAGCAAAAGCTTTAAAAAACGCCGGCAAACAACGAGTGCACAATGCAGGTAGGTAGTAGCGTTGACCGGGTTTCCACAGCTTAGGCGGGTGGCAGAAAGTATTGGCTGATAGAGGTCGCTGGAGTCGCAAATGGCGGCGACCAGAAAGCTTTTTAGCAAAGGTCTATGCACCTTTCTAAAACGCACTTAGGCCGCCGCCATGTTGCTAATGATGTTCCAGTTTGCACGACTTTTCAGCTAGAAATTTTCTGTCACTTTCTTGGACTGCTGACACCTGCCCAGCGGGATTCTCCACCTTTGTTTTCGGTTTTCCGTACGGAGTTTTCCGGCCTCTCTTTTGAAGTTTCCAGTTAATTTTTATTGCGCATGTTGCGTACTCTTTTTGTGTTCTCTTCCATTGAAAGAAATAGGGCTGCTAAGTGCCTGACCATTCAAGAGTTTCTGCTCTACATTCACGGAAAACGAAGGAATGGAATTACGTCCAACGTCCCTCGACGCGATGTGGGGAACAGTGACGATTGCTCTCCCCCCCCCCCCCGTCCCAGAGGTAATCCGCGTCTCAATCAGTCTCAATTTCAGTCATCGCAGAGATAATCCGCGTCTGAATCTCAGTCATCGCCAAAACTAGTTCTACGTGTGGGCCTGAGGAACTGGTCAGTCAAATCCGTGCGTTTGCCTTGGTGCTGGTTTGAAAAAGAAAGCTCTCCCCAAACCTGCCTCAACACGTGCGGAATCCTCTTGGATTTTGTCCGATTGTCAAAATGAGACATTCGTCGGTCGACCCTACTGCTGTGTTATTTCACATATTTCTGAAATAAACATGTTCAGATAAGTCTGCACCGTGTTGTACGTACAATATATTGTTACAATGTTCACACTTGCTAAATTGCATGACCGAGTACTGTCCATAAATACACATGTTATTTGGGCAAGTGAAATATGCATGCTTTTCGGATACCTTCCGTTGTACAATATTTTTGACAGTTAAGTAAAATATTCATCGTAAAATAAAAGAAACTTTCCAGCCGTATTCGTTTTGTCACCGTGTGCCCCACCAAAAATTGTTCAAAGTTTTTCTGTTTTTATGCTTCTGTTTTAATTGTGCGACAGTGCTTTCTCAATCATGGTAAATTTGTAAGTTGTTGAATAGAGTTTTTAATCAAGTCAACGCGATACGTTCATTATTTATAACAAGAATATTATTTGGACAAAGCAAAGACACAAGGACCATGTACAGAAGCACACCGCGCGTGACAGAACTATACCGAAATGTCGAGGTGGGCATAGCAAATTTTGTCTTTGGAACCGGCGGAGTATACTCAAATTCAGCCATCCTAATAATTAAAAAGTTCAAAACAAAATGTACGTTCCTACTGATCCCGGAGAACATATACCAGAATAATATATATTATTATAACGACGAGGGCCTTGCAACGTGGCAGCTATTGCCAAGCTGTGTTGTGCAACCTTCCTATGCTTTCCTTCCAAGTACGCAGTTCTATAGTTAAAGATAATTAAATTTGTAGCCAGCTATTTTTCCCCGTTAAACAATGTTTAATCATTGGTGGCTACCAATAGGTACGTGTTCTTAGGCTCCTCTATAAAGCTGGAATACCTAAGAACAAAGAGCGGCGAGTAAGCAGAAAAAGCAGAAACCGATATACACTCCCTTGTCTTTTTATGTAAAGCGATAGCCTTCTATAGGGGAAAGCGCCAGAACCGGCCGCCACAGTAGGAGTGACATAACGACAGATCATGAGAGAAACGTACAAGGATAGTTGCGCCCCCGGAGATATCCGCATGTACTTTCCAAAGCTATCATCTATCTTTATTTCTTCAAAATAACTTAAAAATATTTTGTGTCTTTTTTTTTTTTTGCAAGGCATTATAATTACGACGTATCCTTTTTTATCAGTTCCTCGGCGCATCATCATACTCCCTATTGGAGAGGAGCGTAAGGAGCCGGTTGTTTTTCTTTTGTTCTGTCGCAAAATACAAAAATAAAAACGAAATGAGGAGCGGTTAGCCTTACGACACCTGTGTGGCGCTGCTTAAAAGATAATTTCCTACTCGCCTGCCGCTCCTCCTTTTCTTTTACCGCAGCATGGCTGCCGATCGTTCTGACGTCTTAGGAGCAAGCATTCCCCTTATATAGATGGATATAAGGTAAGACCTAATAACCCAATTAGTCCGTCAACACCCCTTGTGTCCGGCATACAATCGTTTTGTTCACATACGGCTATCCGCCCACCTGCTTCCATCCACGTTCCATTAAACGTGGCCAAGCCTTTCAGCGCCCGCATACCGATCGACGGTGAGTCCGGCTGTTCACCGCGCTTCATTTTCTCATTGTCCTAGTCCAATTCCGGCCGCCGACAATTGTCTCTCCCACACGCTGTCACGTGGACGCGGGGAAATAAAGAGAGCGTCCTTCCGTCCTTCGCTCTCCGGAAGTGAGGAGAGCATAATGACAGATTCGCGTGTCCCGGCATTGATTCCGCATTACCACCGCCGCTTACAAAAGTGCCTGGGGAGGTGCGAAAAAAAAAAAAACGGGGAGGAAGAGGGCAGATTTTTTTAGGGACGCGGAGCAATCAAAACGAAAAGAGAGCGAGGGCATATTGTTAGGGATAGGTTCGTCATCGCGACTTCCGATTGGTTTTAGACTGCGGTTCTGCGTATCGACTGTTTCAATTGTAGGGCAGGAATGAGAACGTCGAAACGAGAGGGGATACAACGGAAAACATTTTATTGATGATGTCTGGTGTGTCTGTGCGCGTGCGTGTGTGCACCTGAGCCAAAGTTTGGGCATGTGTTTCTGTTTCTGTTTTATCATTAAAGAAGAAAAATATGAGGGTAGTTTCGGTCATATATTTTGGAACGTATTTTTGGCACAGGTCCTTGGTTTTGTGTGGGGAGAGGTTGTACCTGTGTCGGTTTGCATGGAACTTTACGACAAATTTCTTCTCCATACAGTATCCCTGCCGCGTGGTTTATCATGTGATTCAGAAGGTTTGTCTTTGATATAATTATTCGATAGATGTAACACGCTATAAATAGTAAAAAAGGTCACTAAAAACGAAGAAGCTTCGGAGTGTCTAAAATTTTAAATCGGAGTCAAACGTTTTATGCAAACTCACTTGTCACCCTAATAATTCTGTATTGCTGTCTGGGCTAAAATTAACTGTTGGGCTAGTTGGTTATACATCGCAAACAAAAAAGCGCTCATTCCCGTCCATGTCTTCTTTCCTACCGTGTTTCTGCTTTATTTTAATTTTATTATTGTGAACTGGATTTTTAGTTGTAAGGAGAAAAGCGAGAAATTTTATGACGCATAATTCGAATTTGTTATGGGGTCACTTATTCTAATAAATTCTTACCCAACACATTCGGAAATATGAAAGTGAGCACAATATAATTAATGCTTTACGGCACTCAATCTTGGTCGTGCTAAGCACATCCATGCTAGCTTGGAGTGAAAGAAGTTTCATTTTAGAGCGCAGCTCTTAGGCGCCCGTTTCCGGCTTGAGCGGCGTCGGCGTCGCGTCGCCGTCGCCGTCGGCGTAATTGCAAGTTGCATGCAACCATGCAGCCTAAGTTGTATGCAACTTAAGTTGCATGCTACTTGCGGTTACGCCGACGGTGACGCAACTTAGGTTGCATGCAACCTGAGTTGCATGCAACCGGGCGTTGCAGAAAACGTAAGTTGCATGCGACCCGCGTTGCATGCAACTCAGGTTGCCTGCAACGCCTGGTTGCATGCAACTCAGGTTGCATGACAACACGGGTTGCATGCAACCTGAGTTATTTGCAATGCATATTGCAACCTGAGTTTATGCAACCTGAGTTGCATGCAAACTGAGTTGCTTGCAACGCTAAGTTGCATGCAACCAGAGGTCACGTGAAACCCTTCCTTCCAACTGTTCACGCTGTTTCACCAACATCATGTGAAGCTTCATGTGTGCGGCTTGTCCTGTCTCTGTGTAATCGTTTAATGTTAAATCTGTTTCATACCCATCATTCCAGCTTTCTGTGTGCACCTCGTCCTTTCTCTGTGTAATCGTTTAATGTTCAAGCTGTATCACCACCGTCATTGCAGCTTTGTGTGGGCGCCTCGTCCTGTCTCTGTGTAATCGTTTAATATGCAAGCTGTTTCCCCACCATCATTGCAGCTTCGTTTGCGTGGATTGTCCTGTCTGTGTAATCGTTTAATGTTGAAGTTGTTTCCCCACCATCATTGCAGCTTCGCGTGCGAGCCTTGTACTTTGTCTGCGCAATCGTTTAATGTTCAAGCTCTTTTCCCATCATCATTGCAGCGTCGTGTTTTACCTTGTCTTGTCACTGTGTAATCGTTTAATTTTCACGCTGTTTCACCATCGTCATTGCAGTTTTGTGTGTCTGGCTTGTTGTGTCATTGTTTAATCGGGTGATGCTCAAGCTGTTTCCCCTCCATTATTGCAGCTTCGTGTGTGCCTTTGTGTAATCGTTAATTGTTCAAGCTGTTTTACTACCGTCATTGCAGCCTCGTGCGTGCCTTGTCCAGTCGCTGTGTATTTGCTTTATGTTCAATCTGTTTCCCCACCATAATTTCAGCTTCGTGTGTGTGCCTTGTCCTGTCTCTGCGTAATCGGGTAATGTTCACGTGGCTTCATCACCATCATGACCATCTGCCAATTAGCTCAACCCCAACTGATATTTGCTTCGTAGCTTGTGCACAAATGGGAATGTGTGCGTACTGCCGCTTCGTGTATGCGCGGCGCGGGTTTATCTGCTTGCTTAGACGACGTCGAGGACGACGTCGAGGTCGACATCGTAGAGTACAACGTCAAACGCGACATCTAGGACGACCTGTAAGATAGCATCTAGGGCGATCTCAAGAACAACATCCAGGACGACTACTAGGACGACCTCAAGAACGACGTCTAGGACGAAGTCAAGAACGACGTCCTGGAGGGCGATGTCAAAGACGACATTGAGAACGACTTCGTGTACTACCTCTAGGCCGATTTCAAGGACTACTTATAGAGGGACCCAAAGAACGACGTCGAGGAAAACGTGGAGGACGACGTCCTAGAGGATGTCGTCAAAGACATCGTCTAGAATGACCTCTAGGTCGAACTCTAGTGCGATCTCAATGACGACCTCTAGGGCGACCTGAATGACGATTTCTAGGACGACGTCCGATACTTGTGGTGCCAGCATATGCGGACCCCGATCGAAAAGGCCATCAGGGTTTCCTGATGGACCGTCAAAGATTCTTGATGGTCCATCAGACTTTTCTGAAGGTCCATCAGACTTCCTGATGGACCATCAAGAAGGTCTGATTGGACCATCAAGCAAGTCTGATGGACCATCAGCCCATTCCTGACGGACCATCCGACTTTCCTGATGGACCATCAGACTTCTTTGATGGCCCATCAGGCTTCCTGATGGACCATCAAGAAAGTCTGATGGACCATCAAAAAGTCTGATGGACCATCAGATGCGTTTAGATGGTCCGTCAGAAGTTCCTGACGGCGCCTAATGGTCTGTTGGACATTCTTGATGGGCCATCAGAGGTGGTCTTATGGTCCGTCAGTAGTTTTATGTTTCACTTCGGGTCCATCAAAAGAGTCTTATTGCACAACCGTCGGGACTTTCTTTGCACACAATGTTTATCAAAAGTGCTTGATTAATTGTTGCTCACGGTATTCTGACGGCGCCGTCAGAGGCGTTTAATATATATTAACATTTGCTATATGGGTCGCGACATATTTGCCAGCATGTGATGAGTCGCGGGCTCGCAAGGTGCTGACACAACTAATATGTCACGCGATTTCTCTTTACACACTGAGCACCCGATTCACCGGCAATTGTGCGTTCGTCTGCAATCAATCATACGCACCGTGGAAACCCGTACTTACGGTCCATCGTTTCGCATATGCTTCATCACGCCTTTTATTACCAACGAAAAGTCGACAGACTTTTCGTCGACACTTTATGTTTTATCGACACCGCACCCCGCGCCCGCGACCGTTGTAAGGCGCATCGGACGGTCACGGCGGCAATTAAGTTCGGCTTCCAAACAGACCGCGCGGCCAGTTGCTTTGCTTTACTTCGCTCGAAGGTTAAATAGTCGGGGGAATGCGCCACCGCCTCGCTGAATAAGCAGCCCAAAGTCTAGAAGGCTCCGCAATTTTGCACGCTACAAAATAGGCGATTTGAGGCTATGTCGCGAAAAAAGGCTGTCGTTGAATCTCGCGTATGATATATGATGGGCCGCAGCCGCGTGGTCAATGGGTTGATGTGATTTTTTTATTAAGTGGAAAGCCTTATATGTCTCATCGTTCAGTCGACCTTCAAAGTGCTTGAGCGAAAACACGTCGAGTCACGAAAGAAACTAAAACCGGCGACACGAAAGGTAGAAAAATAATGATTTAAAAAGCGCAAAGGACAGACACGCATTGGCCACTGCCAACCGATCTTCAAAAAGACAGAAGTCCTCGGACAGTACCGTGGCAAAAGATCAAGAGAACTTTACGAGACGCAGGCAATCAAGGCTTGTAATGACGTCTGTGTCAGTGAAGCTGCTGTGTCCTTATCAGACAAAGAACTATTATACCTACACCATCCCACATGAGGTGTCAAGAGGTTTTCAGTTAGGGGCATGATTATATAAAACTTCATCCTTCAAAGTCATGTTGCAATAATGTTAAAATTATTTGTAATGCCTTTATTAATAATTTTTTTCTTTTTATCTATTTCTTCTTAAAATTAATTGACAACTACAATTCTCATACTCCGTTTAATTTTTTTCATTTATTTTCGCCTTTTTTGTCTTCCGTAGAATTTCTTTCGCTTATTTCTTCTCTTCTTTATTTTTCTATTAAAACCCCAGTTGTGAGTATAGCGCTGTCCCGTCTACTTCATATCCGTGTCTGTCCTTGGCGCTTTTTAAATCATTATGTTAAACCAACTAGCCCACCTTAACATTTTAGTAAGGTAGAAAAACCCACATTATTCAGTATTCAGCTGCACCAGAACCCTTTAAGATCAGGGCGGTCGTTAGCAAAGGAGCGTCGCAGGCGTTGTAGTCTCAATTAAAGCTTTTACCACCACCACCACCATAAATATAAAAACAAAAAACACACAAAAAATATTTTTGTCCCGTCCCGAGGTAGGCGTCGAACCAGCGACCTTTCGTTCCGCAGTTTCTCTATACGCAGTGTTGATACTTGACAGATTTCTGTCAACAATATTCTCATTCAAGTTTATACGCAGTGTTCGACACTCGACGATCCGATAAATTGTTAATCTATACTTTACATCTTGAAAAACGTTCGCGGCTTATATCCGTTCAAGCAACTGCGTCTTCAAAAGCTTCGAAGCCAAATCCAAATCCAGGTGTTTCGTGCGGCTCTGTTGCCTTGGCAGCCTCGCCCTTCCTCGTGGAGTATTTTCGAGGTTTTAGATATTTAGGTAGGTTTCACTCGATTTTGCGAGAACGGAAAAATAAGCGGCGTCCATAGGGCCTTATTTAAGAACTGCAATCCTTTGAATGTAGCCGACTTCGAGCGTAGGACGGTGTACAAGGTGTTTTGGGACGGCGACGCGAACACTCGAGGAGGCTATTATGACGCCGAGATCCTCAAACTGACGGGTGAGTGTGTATTTTTACCATCCCAAAGTGCGACGTAGCCACAACCAATCGCCGTTTTCTTTAATTTTTATTGCGACTGCGGTTAAAAGTGCGTAATATGGACTGTGCTTATTTGGGGCACCAAGCTAGGCAGATGAATGCATGGACTGTCTAAAACTTCAGTTGAAAACGTGTGGACTTAACTGCCTTGCACGTGACATCATATGGCACCCTACCAGCCGCCATTGCTCCTGTGCCTTAAGTCCGCGCTCCTTTACTCGTACTCCAACGTTCCGAGTGTCACACTCCGAGCGCAGCAACTAAACGAAGCATTGCGTACAGTAGCGCAACACTCCGAAACTGTCGACGAGCTGTATGAGCCACTTCCGACCGCATGTTTATGACGAACCCAGTATCTCGCGGATGCCGAAATTATTTTGACGATAAATTATTAAGGGCTCTGTAAAACGGCAAAATAAAAGCAACAAAAGAAAAATGCGCGGCGACGTTAGGAAATTTTTACGAATATTTTAATATGTTTTAAAGGTATGAAGACTCGCTTCGACCACATATTCTGAATGTTACTTTGACCGATCTATTTATTGACCATGCATGCTGTTCAGATTTAAATGAAAGACAACATTCTTGAACTCGCTTGTGAAATCAAGGAACTCTCAAACTTGTCAGATATCTTGGGTTTCCGTCTTGCAGCGCGAGTCGGAAGCCTGTCGATGTGCTACTCCAATACTGGCACACCACCGTTCAATAAATAGCACATTAATTAGTTTTCAGGCGAGATGCATGAACAAACCTTTTCCGCAATGTTTTCGCTTTCCAATCGAAGTATCTTTATTCGCAGGGCTGTGCATTCTACAAAGGGCAGCGATCCGACTGTCTTCTCATCCCGACAACTTTTCTGTCGCTGTACTATCATAACGATACTGTTCAATAGATTAATTCGTTTTCAGGCGAGATTCAGGAACAAACCTTTTCCGTAATGCTAATTGCTGTCTTGGTTTTCAAATCAAGTCATTTTTACTCGCTGGATTAAGCATTCTTCAACTGAAAAGAGGCAGCGGTCCACTGCACTCCTCGTCTCGACAACGTTTCTGTCAGCGCGAAGAAGTCACTTGCACCTCGAGAAATACTCGGTGCAAGAAGAGCGCGCTCGAGTGTCAGCCCTCTAATTAAATTTTTAGATAAGGTCTATGTCAGGACAAAAGCTGAAAGTGACGATGTTGCGGGGCTCTCAAAAGCAGCGCTAGCAGGGACTGAAACGGGCACACAACTGACCGGTCCGATTGATGCAGAAAGAGAGCCGATCATGCACGAAATGTGAGTGTGGAAAGCAGCTGGGGAATCCCAGCACTCAGCGTAATGTCATGCTGAGTCCGTAACATTTATACTTCCTTGGGATTGCTCTGTTTCACCACTCATGCAAATCTTTGCAGTTTACTAAGCCTTCTCTATTTCACAAAGGCCACTAAAGCAGTCGGGAGTCACAAGGAAGACAAAGAATCAACTAAATAACAAAACAAAAAGATAGCACGAGGACGCAATTTGACGCCTGCAACAATGTGTTGTCATGATTTGTTGATGAGGAATGCCGTGCTTTCTGCCTACACCCCAATGTGCGTGAGTAATGCTGCTAGGGGCACACTGGCAGAGCTGCTAGAAACACCTTTCTCTGACCCAACCTGCTCTATCAATTGCAGGACGTACCTGCGGCTCGGCTTGCAGTTGATGCGGGAGGTGCTGTAGGGCCCTACTGCCTAACACGTAAGTCATTTATGGCCTGACCTTTGGGTACTCGTATGTTTACCATACTAACAGGACCCATGCTTTAGCATTGAAAAGGTAACTTTTTAATGCATCTGCAATATATGAAAGAAGTTCACTGTGCGGTAATAGAGCCGAACATGTCAAATGCAACACATCGCTTATGTCTTGCATAGAGGATATTCATTCATAAAGAGTGGAAAAATAATGTTGAGAAAGAAGGCATAAACGGCAAAGAGCTCTCTACTCTACTGTTGTGGCTGCGCTCTGTTGCTGAGCAGGATAACCGAGGAATGTCCTTCCTACGCCATGACTACGTAACAAGTTCGCCAACGTTGCTAGATTACCTCCAGAATAGGCTCCACATGCATCCACCAGGTGCACATTGAAAGATTGTTTAATTAGCTTCAAAATTAGTTTGCTTGTGCCTTTCAACGAAAGACTGGTATTTTTGAGGTTATGTTGCAACATGTGTTAACACTGTAGACGTTTTGGGTAAAATAACTTGCTTTATTGTTAATATAACGGCATGATGCACGTCCGACCTTCGCCGCTGCCCGAGCGAGTGTGTCCTTTTCTCCCACTGGGTTTGCGCTGCGAGCGCGCTTCCGCCTATCCCGGCACAAATACCGCCATCTCATATCCAAGTGGCGAACCGCGGGTTACACATGCAACACATTAAAGCTAAATAATGAGTGCTGGAATTTAGTTTCCGTACCCCTTCAAAGTGAAATTGTTTTTCAGTTGCTGACGAGGACACCCTTGCGAAGAATGAGATTTTGAATCCTACCATCGGCCTCCAGAATAAGGATGGAATGGTAAAATAATTTTTTTTCACTTTCATGCAGTGTATGATATACATTAAAAGAGTTTAGGAAAGTGCAGGGGTGGCCAGAGTGACATGGAGTTAGAGCCGCAGACAAAACTACAAAAGTTTAGACTCGCTGGAAGAAAGAATGGGGGGGGGGTACTTTTAACAAGAAACGATATGGAGGGAACAGTTCTTTCAAAAGAGGACAAGTATAATGGGCGACTACAACAAATAACACTAGGCATCAGAAGGTCTTTTCCACCGCTAAGCAAAAATGATTGCATGATTCACTAGCCAGTCACTGCCCCTGACAACCGGTATGCGTATACGGTTGAAAGTCTTTCTAGAACAATAAAGGAAACTGGGTCACTGGACTCATCTATGTGGCATAAAGCATTCCAGCTGTATGTATGTAGTGTGTTACAAGGCTGCCAAGACTGTGAGCTCTTTTTAAATCCTAGAACTCTTTTCGTCTCGGAGACACACGTCATGGGGACACGTTTTCCAGGGAGCCGCGAGCCGCACTTGGACCCGCAAAGAGCCGCGTGCGGCTTCCGAGCCTCAGTTTGGCCACTCCTGGGATAGTGTAAGCACAGTAGATTGAATCGATTGCAACGAGAAGTCATTAAAATATTATTGTAGCCAGGCTCTTAATTGTAGTTAAAGCCAGGGCCTGTAAAACATTCTATTGTCACGCTCACCTGATGCAACTAAGGGTTTACATACCTGTTTCATGCAAATGCCATGAAGCTTTGTAGGCCCATCAGCTGTGCAGATGTCCATGAAGATAAGAATTCATAGGTAGTGCTGTTTTAAATTTAAAGGCCTAAATT
This sequence comes from Ixodes ricinus, assembly GCA_037355805.1. NCBI lineage: Eukaryota > Metazoa > Arthropoda > Arachnida > Ixodida > Ixodidae > Ixodes > Ixodes ricinus. The sequence goes on from JAZHYW010000242.1 coordinate 242,062, forward strand.
TCATGCATGTAATTATTTTAGTGCATTTTATATGCCCCTTGGAGTGTACAGTACCAGTCTGTGTCAACGACTGGTATGGGTGAAGCTGTTTCTCGCGTTTGTTTATAACAGATCCATGTCGGACAAGGTGTGCACGTCAACCAGGAATCCGGGCAACATGCGGAAAGTAGAGTGCGACTCCATGTTTTCAAGATCACTGCTGCTTCCATACTGTCAGTGGAAGTGCTTTTGAAGAGGTCTGCGACCTGCACCCTTTCCAACAAGGCAAAGGCAGCGGGGCAAGAGAAGGGGTTTGCCCCACTCACTCCGCACAAGGTGCAGGCTCTCTCATTAAGAAAACATTTTGTTTAAAATCTTGATACGAATCTCGCGGAGTCACGTTAAATATTTCATGCTAAATTCGTATCAACAAAAGTAAAACATAATTTATATTTTGAAGCACAAGGAATGCATGAATGTGCATTTATTTATGGCAGAAAATATATTGCATGCAATTTGCACGATTCTAACATGCCCCCGATAGTAACACACAGTTATATTCAAACCACGAATGTTAAAATATTGATTAATGCCGATTCTACCGCGCAGATAAATTAATGACGTCTGAACAACGTACACTTCGTGGAAAGCATTTGATCAAATGCACATACTTGGAAAGTGCCCAAACTAAGTGCTGTTGAAGCCCTACATCGAAAACTTGCGAGCGAAAACTCGGTTATTTTGTCTTTCCAACCAAGCTCGCATGTCACCGTGGACCACACCGAAGAAACCACCAACATCACTCGATTTCTGGTTTTCGCCAACGCAGTCACTTTTTTTTTAGAGGTGAGCTTATAGTAAAATCGGCTTTGCTTTTTCAAGGTTGAAACATGATTTCACAAGATCGCAAAAACAAAACAGCGAATTTGGACTCAGATTGGATTGGATTTGAAACATGTGTTGATGGTGATGGGGCTGGCCACTTTGCACAGTTTTTTTAGCCTTTTGTTTAGTTTTGGTTTTTGGGTCCGATTGTAACGCATTTAATTTTGAGCTCAAGTCTTTGGGTAAACAAAGTGCGGCTGATCCCTGGCAGCAGCAGGCAATCAGCCGCCCGGAGCCTTGGGAGCTTACAGTCGCCGGTCGTGGACTCCTCGCCACCATCGGTTGTGGAGCACGCATTCGTATCAGCCGTCGCTCCGCGTCGAGGTTTTCGGAACACCCAAACATTTTCACGTTGTATACAATGCGCTTCGGCCGGGGAATTCGCGAATTCGTTTTATTCCGAAAAATGTACCAATTACTATAACCCAGATTTTACTCTAGTAGGTTGTCTGCTAACACCTGGACGTGTGTCAAAGGTACCCTGCCAAGAATGAAAGTCAAGCATAACAGATAATAACCGTAAACAATAATCGCACATGTGTATTTTGAACAGATGATTTTATTTTTCGTTGTAAGCAGCTAACTCGAGCAAGTGCTCGAAGAGGAGTCAACGAAGAGCTCGATGCGTCGTGGGGTATCTGGCAAAACTGGCGTGGTTACGAGCTGTGCCGTTCGGGTGCATATTGGTGGCATAGACGCGTTACAGCCTAGCCTTTTGAAACAGCTGTGGGCTTTACGTGGACCAACGCGGACTAAGCCGACTAAGCGCCCATGTGTGAGATAAGTCATGTCAAGGTCATCGCGTTCAGGGCGAGATTACTCCAACAGTGGAGTATACCTCCAAAAAGCGGCGCTGATTTGATGTGTAGTGCAGCTACATAGCGGTTTTTGCTATGTCACGACTACGTTTGAAGATCCCCAACATTGCTAGATTACCTGCCAACGAAGCTTCGGAGGCATCCACCAGGTGCACATTGAAAGACTGTATATTTAGCTTTAAATTTAGTTTTCTTGTGCCTTTCAATGAAAGTTTGTTGCTTTTCAGGTGATGCTGCAACATAGCCCACAACCAAGCTAGCAAATGAGCGCTGGAATTCTGTTTTCGTACCCCTTTAAGATCTGCTGTAAGCTACATTCTGGCGTTTGTGTAACTTATTGTGGAAGCACACTTCTTCGAAAAGCACCAATTGATGCCTAGAGGAAATTACTTTCGGCATTAGGAAAACTTGTTTGTTTTGCTTTGTTTATCTACTTATCTTTTCTTAGCAGGGAGACACATGCATCAGATTAAACTTCAAAGCAGCATGTTGAAGTAAAAGAGAAATGTGCAACGATGCGGGAACAAACACTGCATCGTTTTTGACAGCCCACGCTGCGAAGGGCATTGAATTCTATTGGCTATTAATTTCAGGGAAGAAAGGCAACGTAAACTTATTCTCTTAGCATTTGCATTTAATTTTCTTATGGCCATAATCTGCTTGCTGACATGTATATTGCAAGTTTGAAATGCACCTTTCATGATGTATGCCAACTGTAGGGAGGTAAATGTTCTGAATTCATTTCAATCGTCAATTACTCTCTTTCTTCAGGTGATTCCCGACCTAAGGATTACTTTGTTATGGAGATCTCAGATTGTTAGATTGGATATGGGCATACTTATGTCTACTGTCCTGAGTGCTCTAGAAGCAGACATCACTTTATGCAATAAGTAAAGAAATAACGGCTTGGAGACTTTTATAAGGTTAACTAAAACGAGCATGGCTATAATATCCTGAGGGTAGCCTCACCTACAATTGAGAAATTTGGTGGAAATGCAAGGTAGTCTACCTCGTAGAGTGCTACCAAAAAGGATTATAAATATTGTAGCCAGGCCATGAATGGAAGATCTTTCAAGGAATGTGAAAGATCGATGATGCTATTTTTAAATTTTGTGGCCTGTCTAAGCTGTTACCACAGTGAGGAATGACAGCCAAATATAAGCAGTTTCGAATGTTCATTATCTACTTATCTACAGTTGTAGATCATATTTCTTACAAAGTCTCTGGCCTAGCAGTGAGATTTATAAACATGGGCTACGTGTTTTGTGCTTAAAAGAAACTAACAAAAGCCAGGGTGGGTTGTCTATTGGGAGTAGAACATGAATCAGGATACTGCAATACTTTTGTTTTATGGTAATCTCTGAACTGTTTAAATTCTAAGAAACTTTGAAGGTTTGTTAGGTGCCAGCTGCCACTTAACTGCTTCCATTGTGACTAATTACATTTGGTCTTCTTAAACTATGACCCTCCAGCCTGTATGTATGATGTTCTATATTGTTTTAAGTCTGAGCACTGCAAAAAAATACCCAGGATTTTAAATATTCCAGGCTGCTTTCGGCTTCACCTGAGGCAGAAGGGGTACCGCCAGGCTGAAAGGGCAGCCCAGCACCAGAAGATACGGCGGTACCTGTGGGAAAAGCTGTCCGATCTCAGGAGAAATCGCTAAAAAGGTATGTGCGTCTATACTACAACTTCCTTAATTTACATACTATTTTGGAACTCAAGTTTACGAACAATTTCTTAAATGAGGGTATAGATCAATTATTTAGAGGTTAATATATCTCTAAATGTTTATGCAACCAAATTTAAAGTAGCGTGTTGATCAGCTGACCACTTGAAAAAGGCTGTGGGTTGCTTGGTCGCTATTGCCATCCCATCAGGCCGTGTTCGCTCACTCTCCAAAAAGTTGCATGGTCACACAATAAGAATGAAGCATGTCACTCTTACTGTCCCTTAGTCGTCTCTAGGCCCACTCTCCTTTTGACGTATGTCAATGGTCGTCCTGTGTTTGCTCTCATCGCTGATCAGTGAATTGCCCTTGATATGTCCAGGCTCATCCCTTTGCTGCCTGTCCTCCCCCGATCCGCGGTCCTACCACGGACTGCCCATGCTGTTGTAGGTGTGCCATCGCTTCTACCCCATGTTCTAGCCTTTTTACCCTTTTCTTTATATTAATTTAGCTTAATTTATATATTGCAAATGCTGTATAAATGAAACAAATGTACTATCGCAGCCAATACGAGCTAAAATGCCACTACGCGTGGCAGGCGGATAATGACTGTGAGTTGTCTCCTCAGATTGTTGCAGCAAACCTTCGGTGATGCTGCTGAGGAAGGAGCAGCAAGTCGCTTGTCTGTGCCTCGTGGCACCACTGACTGTCGTTCCAGTGTCAATTTCCAGCTCATAGTGGCGCAACGAGTGCAAGGAAGTAACCTGCCTAAGCCTCAGCAAACACAGAGGTTTGCTGAAAAATCTGACAGGTGGCTCTGATAGTACCACACGCTATGCGTCATGGCGTTTAAACTCATATTGGTCACGATAGTACTTCCTCAAATGTTTCTGGTTTTTCTGTACCACCTTGCCACTCCTACCAGCGAAACAGTGTATGATTTCATACCTTCATAATAAAAATATCAAAGCAACGCAGCTTGTTTGACTTTATTCTTATTAGTAGCTGCATTTGCCGTACTCAAATGTCAGGCTGGCGATTACCAGCGTGCGGTGGACAATAAAATTAAATTCAAAGCGGGATATGCACCTCGTCATGATCCAGACATAGCGTAATTAAGTTTCCACATTATGCATTCACCTATTGAGGTGCTTTGCACTCAACTATTTGTTTAAGTGGTGGCAAACTCCAACTGTTTCAAATTAGCCTTGAAACCACCATAATCAAACCATAAAAAGATAGACGTCCCAAAATACGATAGGTCATTCGACCATCAAACCATCAAACCATCAGACCATCAAACCATCAGACCAACAGATCATCAAACCATCAGACCATCAGAAGTTCTAAAATACGACTCCATCAGACCATCAAAATTTTCCTGGTGGTCTTTTCGGTAGGGACGTATCGGAAAAACCGGGTGAAGTACCTGAAGAATGCTATGGTATTATTAAATTTATTTTTTAAACTGACAGATAGTTATCACACTGAGGTAATATTAGAGAAAATAGGGGTTGTGTTCCAACTCGTTTTATAAGCTGACAATTTCCTGCTCCAACGGTAAGTTGACAGTTCTGTGTAAGCAATGCGTGCTTTTTGCAAGATAAAACATTATCCGGGTTCAATTAACCGCTATTTTGGCGTAAGAATTGTAGTCGTTCGCTTAGCACAGACGATGGAGAACGTACATGAATATCTTAGCTAAAAGGGCAACTCCGGTTGATTTCGAATGTTTTGAGATAGTGAATAATTTTATTGTGAAAAGCACTCATTAACGATCTTACCTCATTTTATTGATAAAATTCAAATATGTTTAGTGAAATCGTGATGTAACCATAAGTGCAAAAGCAATACCGAAACTTCGGCGAAGGAAGCCTACAGTAAAACCTAATGTCAGAAGTGTGCGACACGCGTGTGGAATACTAGAAAGGAGGATAGAAGAGATGAAGGGGCCATCACCTGAGCCATGTAGCTCCCGCAATGTGGCTGATGTCCAAGCCCCGAGTTGCAGATCTCGTGACCCAACACCAAGCTAAAACACCAAGCACGCTTCTCGCACCGCCTTTAGGTATTGCCTGAAACAAATACGAAGAAAAAACCACTCCTAACTCTAGACATCACCTAGTCGGAAGTTCAGCGTTGGCGGTACTTCCGTTTAGAGCACCGCAGACGTTGTTGGCAACATAATAAAATCTTAAGTGGTATTACGTTATAATATTCGACGTACGGTCGCTCTAGGTGAAGTTAAAGAGAAACGAATGGTTTTCTGGCTACCGAAATTGAGCCTGAGTTTTCCTTTAAGGCAGCGTCTGGAGTGCGTCAAGATTGGAACCATTCGATATTTTTATTAGTCTTATGAGTAAGGAGGAGCTGGCTATTACTCTGAAATTATTAAACTGAAGAAGCACGTGTAATAAAATAAAACAGATATTGCATGTGCACAGTACCGATACACTCATCACACATGCAATATCCGTCGATTATTAATGGTATTTTAAGACATTAGAATGCGCGGAAGTCTATTTTGATTTTAACTGTATGGCATAAAGCAGCATTTGGTTTTTCATTTACGCAAAGTTGAGAAGCAAAGAAAAAGACCCAGAATGTCTGAAGATAATAATTTTAAAATATAGCAATTTTCAGGAATTTAGAATGACCTAATTTCACTAGGCAATATGAAAACGCTGCTCAAAAAAAAACGAGCGGGGGCTTTGGGCTAAGTTTCCAATCTTCAGCAGTACGGCAGTGGCAAGTCATTTTATAACCAAGTACAAGTCGTACGAGCGAATAAGAAATCTAAAACGTTTTATATCTTTCTGCGACAGCGTTCGCAGATCGTTTTGCTAGAGAATATAAGCCCCTCGCAAAACAAGATTATAATATAAATTCATATTGTAGTCCGTATTAAACTAAGTGCGAACGTAGCAATAGTTACAATAATATTCTCCTCTCCTTCAGTAATAACATGGAGAAGCAGCCACGCGAAGCTCAGTAAGCAGGACCTCGAATCCGCATGACGCGTCTTTGCGCACTGATAGGTACGACCAGTACGATGAAGCAAATATACCACATAGTTTATAAAAGTCTCTTGATTGGACCTGTCGGCTTGTAGCATAGTGCTTTAGTCCATCGTAGGATGAGAAAGATTAGAGTTCACCTTTTGTTGAAAAATACACTTCTGTCTTCCAATAAGAAGTCAATTAAAGATTACGTTATTTCCCCTCCATAAGGTGGAAGTATAAGGAAAAAAACACACACAAAAAAAAAACAAGTCATATAAAGTACTCACCATCTTGCCTGTGCGCTCACTCTGTCGGATTCAGCAGCTTGACGGGCGGTTCTTGCCTTCAGTAGAAATGGCGGCCACGGTGGCTCAACTGCATAACATAAACGTCCAAAGAAATACCTGCAAAAGTTGCCATGCGACACAAAATACGCTGGACCACATAACATGATATAA